>OZ004709.1:151961676-152169176 GCA_963924515.1 Vespertilio murinus | reverse complement strand
TCATGGCTGTCTTTACAGGTAAGGCACAAAGGTTGCTTTCCTGGAAGTTGGCAAGGAGAGAACCTCAAGACATCATTGGGGACCTCAAGAACTTAAGAAATTCACCCAAGTCTACAGTAATTGCAGGAAAACCTCATGTCAGCTAGGTGGCTCAGTACTTTGCCCTGAAGAGCTAATTAAAACTCAGTCATGATGTTCCAGCAAAGCAGGTTTTTAAAAGCCTGTGTAATCAATTGTTATTCTTATTGTATTCATGCAAATAATCAGGCCAACTTGTAACTAGACAATATAGTAAATGAATTGCTCTTAATTTGGCTCTTTAATAAAAATGAGGATGACTTTAGGGGGAAAATTATATTTCAATAAGGCTCCATATACACAGTGGTAAATGTTGGACTCCAGTTCATTGTCTTCAGTTTATTTTTCACAGGAGCTAAATTAAACTAAGCCCTTGAAGCGGTTTTTGTTTTGTTTTGCTTATTTCCTTAAATATTTGGCTATAACCCTCCCAACTAATCTTTCATTTTCCTCTCATCCTTTGGCTTGGAATTAGCAACCGGAACTTTTTCCTTCCACCATACTATTTATTATTGTTGTTGTTGTCATTCTAGCTTTTGCTCCACAGTTCGTCTCCACCACGTTATAAGTCCTACTTGTGATACTGGAACTGGAGAGCAGAAATTTCTCCTTGGGTCCCGTCTCAGGGAATCAAAGAATGAAGCTGCAGACCAGAGATGTTCAAACAAGGCAGGAATTTATTACAAACACAGGGTGGCTCCTTGGGAGGGAGATTCAAATGGGTTGCTGTGGAAGCATTCTGCTCTTCCCCTTATATCTTGCGAAAGGCCTGCTCTTTGCCTATCAGTGCTGTTCTCTGGTTCCTGGCCTTTCTGCAACGTTGTTCTCTTTCACTTCTAAGAAAAAAAACACATCCCATTTCCTGCAAAACACATCCTTTGTTTGTTTCAGCTAGCTCCACCATTCTTCCTTCTTCCATCCCTCACCCCAGTGGTTTTCTAACGCTGTGACTCTTTAACACAGTTCCTTATGTTGTGGTGACCCCAACGATAAAATCCCCTGCAACCCACAAGTTGAGAATTGCTGCTCTTCAACCTGTGGGTCGTGACCACAGGTTGAGAAACGGCTGCTGTAGAGCGTAAGATCATCAGAAAACACAGATATTTACATTATGATTCATAACAGGAGCAAAATTAAAGTCGTGAAGTGGCAACAAAAAATAATTTTATGGTTGTTGTCACCACAACATGAGGAACTGTATTAAAAGGTGGTGGCATTGGAAAGGTTGAGAACCACTGCCTTACCCTAACTACCTAATTCTACATTAACTCCTTTCACTTATACTCAGGAAATACCACCCCCTCGACACCATCACAACCTCTTTCTGTGCCCAGGTCCCAGGGTCCCTCTGACAGAGAGCAACGATTTTTAGCTCTGAAGGGAAATGCCATTCCTTTTCAGCAGGAAAACAGTTACAGAAGAGATATGACACCGCTTCTTGTCTAGGAAAAAAAAAAAATCAGTGCCAAAAATCCTTGGGTGAGGGAGAGCGGGATGTAAACCCTGAGACCCCCCAGAACAATGAAGACGGGCCAGGGACAGAAACTCGCTAGCACAGAAAGCTCCAGATGCCTCACAAGGAACAAAACTGGGAAAACAAGAACCTCACCCCCAGCATAACCTTTCCTGCCTTAGCATATCACTTGTCATGTGGTCTGGACTCTGGATCTTTCATGTCGCTGGTCAGGCAGCTTAAACCTCCCTAAAGGCAAGATCTGGGCCTCAGATGTATTTCAGCTCCAGGCCCAGAAAAGCAGCAAAATGAGACAAGTTGACGCCGTGGCTGGATCAGGGCCAACTTTTACCTACCTAATCAAGCAACAGGTTGCCTCAGCTTTGAATATACTTTTGCCTTTCAGGAGGAACCTATGTGGAACAGACCTTTGCATCTTGCCTAGTAGGAGTTGGAACACCTACTGCTGATATACAGATTTATATTCATTCTATTCATTTTGAGGGGAAAGTCACATCTGGGGACCTTTATATGTTGGGACCCACTGACCAGGAGAAGATGCAGGTATGTTTTCTCTAAAGGCTCCTGCAGTAGCTTCCTGGGGTGAATGTCTGACTTTTACTAGGTGTTCTAGTTATTCTTTCAGTATCTAATAATCTATATACTAGTATATAAAAGGCTGGTATGCAAAATGTCCCTTTAGGAGTTCGACTGGGAGACTGGGAGTTTGATCGCTCACTGTGACATGTGCTGACCACAGCGGGCATCACAGAATGAAGGAAGTCTCCAGCTGGCATCTGGAAAGCCCCAATCAGCCCTGATCACTGGCCAGGCCTAGGGACCCTACCCATGCTGGAATTTCAGGCACTGGGCCTCTAGTTAAAATATAAACTGTTCTGATTATTTCATTCTCTCTTATAGTAATGGACATACTAAGCAGCCAGCTGGTAAGTTTCTAATATGTGGGGTAACTGTTTATTTATATATCCCTGCCAACAGCACTGGGATGCTTTGTTCACTAGGACAACTGACAGAGAGATAGACACCTTCGCCCCCATCTATATATATAAAGAGCTAAGTGACCAGCTGGTAGGTATGAAGTGCACTAACCACGAGGGGGCAGACGCTCAACTCAGGAGCTGCCCAGTGACAACAACTCTTGCACTCTGGGACCCCTTGGGGGGGATATCAGAGAGCCAGGTTTCACCCCAACCCCCACAAGCCAAGCCAAGGTACCCCCCCTGCTAGAGGGACCCCGCTCACTTCCCAGATGCCCTTCAAGCTGCAGCACTGCCCCAAATGCAGCTGGCTGGCGAGGGACCACTAGAGGTTGACTTCAGGTCTAGTCTGGTCTGTCTCTTGCCCAGCCCCCGACACACACACACACACAAGACCCACCTTTTAATTAAATTCCTTTATATGGGCACAAATCTGTGCACCGGGCCACTAGTTAAGCATAATTACTAACAAATAGAAAGAGGTGGGAAATATTAGGACTGTACTGCAATACAATCCTTAATGGCTTATTTGTAAGCTTCTCAATCACAGAACAAAAGACCAGGGAAACCTTGCTGGACACCAAGAATTGAAACTGTCATGAAGATATCTGATCGCACACTTACATTCCATCCGCATTCCGAGCTCACCTCAGCCCCCGAAACCACTGAAGACAAGAGTTTCCTGTCAGTGACTGCATATGAGGATGAAATTCCAGCTCCTGGGTGCTGTCATCATTGACCCGATGCCCCCTTGCACAGTGCTGTGCAGCCCTTCCCCATGGATATCTCATCCCCCATCCCATTCCCTTAAATAAATTTAATGTTTTTAATTACTGTCTGAAATGGGTATTTGGCCTGCCTACACACAGCCATGCTAATCAGCTATGCTCACCTTTAGTTTCATTGCTACCTCTGCAGTTTTACTGCTTGTGTCTGGTAACAGGACATTGAGGCAACATTTCTGACAGCGATTTTGCTGGTCACTTGCCCAAATACTTGCGGTCAGGGTTGTTCCTTGGTCAGGCTACAAAATGACTGTAACTGCAATCTGCTTATAAGGAAAGCGTCAGTATGTGAGTTCCTTTATTTGCTTTTTAGTACATTTCATTATACTTCAGTTTCATGGTTCATCAGAGTAGTACAAAGTTTTTATTCCCTGCTACAGTATTGTTCTAACACTTGGGATTTCTCTACACCCTGCCCACATTTCAGAGGAAACTCCTGTATGAAATGCCCCTGCAATTATCCTATTTGAATGTTCCATCGTAGTTACCTAACTGCTTAACAGCAGAAAATGGATCTGGATGGGCAAGTGGGAACTTTTTTTTTCCTCCTTGGTCTTCCCTACACCCCTCTCCCCTGCCCCAGATGGAGACAAGCATGACATCTATGGCTATTTTTTTATTTAAAGGAAGAACTTGGGGGCCAATGAAGGGCAATGAAAAGCTAGGAAAATTCCAAGAAAGTTAAAACAAATTCAAAGGTGTGGGCTATTTGCAGCCAGCTTGTAAATAATAAACCATTATATTATCTCCCCAAACCAGGCATGCTTGAGAGCAAATGGTTAAATGACTTTCCAACTAGAGAACAGAGGAAAGGGGGAGAGAAGAGGGAAACTTTTCTCAGCCACTAATCAGTCGTTTTGGGAAAGAGGAAAGGAAAAAAAGGGAAGTTTTTTTTCCCCCTTTTGTTTTGTTTTTTTAATTCCCACCTAGACAGAAAAGCCAGCAACCTCAAGGCTTGGCGAGATAAAATTGCCAGGTGCTTCTCATGAATTATGGGAAGGCCATAACAAAGTAAAAAGGGACCTTGAAAATTAATCTGTACCAAAATATCTAGCAGAAGGATTTTGTAACCTATAGACAGGGGGGTATATAATGTCTCAAACCCCCACCCAACTGGCTCTTAATATTAGCTGAGAGCCGATCTGCACTTCATAAGCCAGATGTACTGATTTGCTTGCCTTGCTTCTTGAATAAATGTGCATGCTTTAATTTTTCAAATAAGAATTTATTTATTATTTTTAAATACATATTTTTTTATTGGTTTCTGAGAAGAAGGGTGAGGGGGAGAGAGAGAGAAACATCAATGATGAGAGAGAATCATTGATCATCTGCGTCCTGCACGACCCTTATTGGGGATTGAGCCTGAACCCTGGACATGTGCCCTCACTAGGAATTGAACTGTGACCTCCTGATTAATGAGTCAATGCTCAACCACTGAGCCACTCCAGCTGGGCCATGCTTCACTTTTTAAATAAATTGGCTTTATCACAACGCAATCAGGGTCTCTCATTGGCATTCATTTAAAGAAGAAGGCAAGAATCAAGGTGGGGACAGCCCTCTTCTCTGACTCAGGGGACTGTCCGATGACACCTTTTCTGGGGTCTCTGGGCTGCCTGTGACATTTGGTGCCACGACTCAAATGAGATTGCTAACGGTTAACTCTTGCCTGCACGGTTGCCCTTGGTTCCTTCCAACTGATCACAGTGAATTCAGTCCCTTCTGGGATTTCTCCTTCTGTTTTGCCACCAGGGTTTAGGGGGTGGCAGTATAACAAAATTTGGAAAGACACATTAGGCCTATGCTCAGGGGCGGAAAATGGAAACAAACCAAATGAGTACTTGGTTTGGCAAATTCCTCCATCCATTTTGGCATTGACAAGAATAGAGGTGGGTGCAGCCCACTCCCTCTGGCTCAGGGGCCTGTCTGGTAACACCTCTTTGGTGTCTGTGAGAGATGCCTGTCACATACTGATGCATATAAACACAGGGCTCCCAATAAATACATGACCACTTGTCTCCCCTGGAGAAGGCATGGCTCATAGAAAGCTCAGGGCAATGGTGTGGATATGACTCCCCCCCACCCCCCACCCATTGAATGGATATATATTTTCTACTTTCTCTATGGATAAAAAGCAGTGCATATACTCTCCAACTCACCTTGTAATTAATGAATTCAGTTAGATCAGGTTCTATTCCCGCTTGTGAAAGTCCTTGTGAATTGAGAGCTGGGCTTGGGGAATTCATGAAGATGCTAGGATGCAATCTTTTTTATTTTATTCAAAGCACTATTTCTTCAGGACCTGCATTATTTTCTAAGAAAAGAACATGTAAGGGAACCGAGATGTATAGAGGTAAATCTATTAATGTTCTAGAATTCTCAAATTTGAAAGCCTAGCTTCTTCTGGCCTCTGAGACCACGTTAGTAACTGGGCCCTGCATGAAGGGCCATTATCGCCATGGGGAGAGTGTGGTAATCCAAAGCGGGGATTAATTCCTGAAGTTCCCGTCCTGACGACCTCTTGTGCCTTCTCAGTCTTACAAGGGAGGGCCTCTACCCAGTTAGTGAAGGTGACTACCCACAGGAAGAGTCATAGAAACCCTTTATCATTAGGCGTGCGGAAAGAGCTTATCTGCCAGTTTCCCCCTGGGTAACCTCCGGTTCCTTCAAAACCAAGTAATACTTAATTCCTGGTTGCTAGGATTGGTCCTTTGGCACACCTCACAAGATCTGACTCCTGGTAGGGTAGTCTTCAGGGAACCCCTTTCCTGTCAATAATTGCTGAATTATTTGGTAAGTCTTTTCACTTCCTAGATAAAATGCCCGGTGTAACCTTCCACTGATGGGCTTTCGGAAGGAGGAGCTTATCCCCCTCTATCCATATCCATCCAGTGGAAAGGGGAGTACAGTATATGCTCAGGAGTCAGCCCATTCCTTTTCCTTCGGTGTATAATAGGGCTTAGCATCCCACAAGGAGTCTTCCCAAACTAGAGGGGCTTCTATAGCTTTCCAAGGCTCTCAGGTGGCAGCCTTGGCTGCAATAGCTGCGTGATGACTTCCCTCTGGTATTTCATCTGTCTCTTTTTGATGCCCCTTGCAATGTATGACTGCCACCTCTGCAGGCTGAAAAATGGTCAATAGGAGGCGGTCCGTTTCCTTATGATATTTAATTGGGGACCCATTAGCAGTGAAGTAACTCCTCCCCTCCCAGATGGCTGTATGGGCACGTAAAACTAGGAAGGCATATTTGGGATCAGTATAGATGTTAACTCGTTTTTCCTGGCTTAAGTCCAAGGCTCTGGTGAGAGCAGTTAATTCTGCCCTTTGTGCCCTAGTTCATGGGTGAAGTGGCTGCCTCGCAATGATGTCATTTAAAGAAACAACTGTGCATTCTGCTTTTCTGACTCCTTGCTCAACATAAGAGCTGCCATCCGCGCACAGAACCGGGTCAGGATCATTTAGCGGCTTCTCCTGGCGCGTACGTTTGTAAGATAATCTGTTCGCGTCACGCAGAGGCTCCCCATTCTCCTTCGGGAGAGACGAGGCAGGGTTCGAGGCAGGGCAGGTCCTGATCTGAACAGCCAGGCCCCCAAGCAGGAGGGCCTGATATCTTAATAGTTGGCTATCTGAAAGCCATGGGCCTCCCCTTGTGTTCCAAAGAAAGACCACCGTATGGGGGGGATGTATACTGTTAAGTCCCATCCCAAAGTTAGCTTAGCTGCCTCAGGGATCAGGGGAGTGACAGCTGCCACTGTCCTCAAACAGGAGGGCCAGCCATAACATCAGTTTCCTTACTCAGATATCCTACTGGCTGATGGGTCTGCCCTCTAGATTGAGTCAGGACTCCCAAGGCCATTCTCCACACATACCCCCACCCCCACCCACACACACACAACCTCCCCACCTTCCCACCCTCCGCTTTCTGTTACACATAGGTTGAATTCCTGGCCTGTTGGGAGACTTAAAGCCGGTGCCACAGTAAAAGGGCCTTTTTTAGTTGTTTAAAGGCCTGCTCCATCTCAGGTTCCCAGACTAAAATAGAGAGGCTACCCTTCTGTGCCTCTTTAACTAGTTGGTAAATGGGACATGCTAAATCTCCCTAGCTAGGGACCCATAACCTGCAATATCTAGTGATGCCCAAGAAGCCTCTCAATTGAGAATAGGGCCTATCCGGTCCCCCCTAAAGCTTGTGTTCCCTTTGGTGGATTAAGACCTACGGATTTAACTGAATGGGAGCAAACTGCACCACGAGAGGTCTCACCTTAGGCTGAGACATATGTTCACATGTAATCTTGGGTACCATCACCTTCAAAAAGCAATGAGGTATCAGAATGTGCCGGAAGAAGAAACGGTTATAAAAGAGGCTTTGCCGAAGTTCTATGGTGGACTCCTGGAGATACCCTCAGAGTAAGACTGAAAAACACCAGGGCAACCCAAATATATA
The DNA here is from genome assembly GCA_963924515.1 of Vespertilio murinus. Taxonomy (NCBI): domain Eukaryota; kingdom Metazoa; phylum Chordata; class Mammalia; order Chiroptera; family Vespertilionidae; genus Vespertilio; species Vespertilio murinus. The sequence continues at coordinate 152,161,421 of OZ004709.1, read as the reverse complement.
ATTCAATATGTAATATTCACAATAGAGATTTTTTTATTATTGTGTTAAAATATTAAAATGTGTGTACAGGGTTCTTCAAAGAAACAACATATACTACACACACACACACACACACACACACACACACACATATGAAAGAGAGAGATAGATTTATTATAAGGTATTGGCTTATCTGACTGATGAGGTTAAGAAGTCTCACAATCTGTTCTCTGAATCTCTGCATGCTGGAGACTTACGAAATGGGAAAGCTGCTGGTATCATTTTAAAACATGAAAGCCACAGAACTGATCGTCTAGATAGTGCAGGGGGGTAGAAGGACAATGTCCCAGCTCAAGCAGTCAGGCAGAGAGCAAAGGCAATCTTCCTCTGCCTTTTTGTTTCATTAAAGCTTTCAGTGGATTGGAGGGCCATCTGCGTTTCTCAGTTTCCCAATTCAGATGGCTATCACTCCTGGAAACATCCTCAGGGAAATACCCGGCTATTACGTCTAACCAGCTTTCTGGGCACCCCGTGGCCCACTCAATTGACACATAAGATTAAGCATCGCAGATGGCAATAATATGAAGTATTTTTGAAAGCACCCTTCGTTATTGTTTTTTAAAATTCAATAAAAGTAGATGAAGTCCTTGTATTTCACACGTTCACTCCAATTTCATAATTGATTTTAGGCCAAAAGTGCCTGAGTTCTCTTCTGTTAGCTGTTTGTATGAGATAGTTACAAATGGAGTCTGATAAGGCTGTGCTACAAGTGTCATTACCTCTTCTTCTCCTAGTATTTTACACTAGGAGTCCAGTGTGAAAAAATTGTGCAGCCCGCCCACTCACCCACCACCCTGCCTTGACTCCCTAACCTCTCTACACAGAGCTCCAGGGTGCCTGGCCCAGCCCCCTGGCCCCTCTGGCCTTCTCTGGCCACTTCAAGCCCCTCACTCAGTCCCTCAAGTCCCCTCAGGCTGGTCCTATCTTCTCCAGGTGCCTCCCGCCTTCCACTCCGTCTCCAGAGCAACACCCTGCCAAACACGTGCAGGTAGCCTCCTCCTTAGTGGTCGTGACTGTAACATGTTAGGACCAATTAGCATATTATCTCTTTATATAGCATACTAGAGGCCCAGTGCATGAAATTCGTGCGTGGGAGGTAGTGTCCACCAGCCCACCCTGCACCTTCTCCAATCTGGGACCCCTTGAGGGATGTCGACTGCCTGTTTAGGCCCGATCCTGGTAAGATTGGGCCTAAACAGGCAGTCAGACATTCCTCTCCCAATCCAGAACTGCTGGCACTCAACTGCTTGCCTGCCTGCTTTCCTGACTGCCCCTAACCACATCTACCTGCCAGCCTAACCACCCCTAACCACCTGATCACCCCGAACCACTCCTATGCCAGACTGATTGATGTCTAACTGCTCCCCTGCCAGCCTGTTTTCCCCCAACTTCCCTCCTCTGCCAGCCTGGTCACCCCTAACTGCCCTCCCCTACAGGCCTGGTCCATCTCAACTGCCTTCCCTTGCAGGCTCCGTCCCTCCCAACTGCCCTCCCCTGCAGGTTATCTTGTGGTGGCCATCTTATGTCCTAAGAGGGCAGCCATCTTGTTTGTTGGAGTGATGGTCAATCTGCGTATTTCTCTTTTATTAGATAGGATAGATGGTGAATCACTCTTGGAACTTGAAGTATCCAGTAAAGCCAAATATGTGGCAGCTACGTTGCTAGAAACTTTGATATAGGCTAAGGCCATGAAAATTATTCATTAAACTCTGGGCTCAGACCATTATAAGGAAGTTTATCTTAGGAGTTTTGAAAAGGTTTAACGTTATATTTGCATATAAGGGCTAAATAGTTTCTTGAAACCCATCAAAATGGAGCTTCACTGCTCTGAGAGACTTTACAAGCTTTGTTCTTTCACTAGAGGCCTGGTGCATGAAATTTGTGCATGATAGGGTCCCTAGGCATGGCTGGTGATCAGGGCCGACCTGTGGGGTGACCGGAGGGGCAAATTGGGGGGGCCCTGCTGACTCCTGCCTTGGCTTGTCTGGTGCTGCCCCCTCACCTGCCCCGCCTCTCCTCCCCTCCTCCCCCACCTCTGCAGGGCACCTGCTTTGGCTGACCTGGGACCTGCAGGCTGGGGGCAGTTCCTATGTTGAGCATCTGGCCCCTGGTGGTCAGTACACGTCATAGCAACTGGCCATTCCACTGTTTGGTCAATTTGCATATTAGACGTTTATTACGTAGGATACCCTCCAAGGATGGAATATAAACCCAATGTTTAAAAATCCAATTCAAAGGAAGCCTTCTGAAGCAAATATTTCCTTCTCCATCCTTCCCAAGTCTGGCTTAGAAATAGAAATTAGAATTAGGAACAGTTGCATTTATTTGGGGGCCAGAAGAAACTAGGCTTCCAAATTTGAGAATTCCAGAGCATTAACAGATTTAACTCTATACATCTTGGTTCCCTTCTTGAAAAATAGGTTCTAAAGATATAACCTATAATAATAAAAGTATAACTAATTAGACCAGACATCCTTCCAGATGAAGCCGGGCTGTAAGGGAAGCCGGGGTCCTGGGTGCTGGAGGGAAGCCGGGGTCCTGGGTGCTGGAGGGAAGCCAGTGCTGGCAGCTGGGGGCAGGAAGGCCTACTCTTGCATGAATTTCATGTATCAGGCCTCTAGTGCTCTAAATAAAAAAGACTGCAGTCCCTACTGATATTCTAACATCTTCACGGAGTCCCAGCAACCGGCTCTCAATTCACAAGGATTTTCAGAAGAGGGGGAAAAAACTTGCTCTAACAATGATAAAAATTTAATTATAAGGTGAGTTGGAGATTATATGCACCACTTTTTATCCACAACGTAGAAAAGTGGGGGAAAAAGTCATACGCACACCATTGCCCTGAGCTTTCTATGAGCCAGCCTTCTCCAGGGGAGGACAAGTCATCAGGTATTTATTAGGAGCCCTGTGTTAATTTGCAAGAGGAGGCCTCTAAGTTTTTCCTTTTAAAAAAAAAATAGCCATAACTGTCACATTTGCCTCCATTTGGGACAGGATGGGGTAATCAAGGAGGCAAACAATCCCCCAATTGCCCATCCAAATCCATTTTCTCCTGTTAGAGCAATCAGGTGACTGATAAGACTGCCATGGAACATTCAAATGGGGCACTGGGAGGGGCGTTTTATACAGGACTTCCTCCGAAATGTGGGCAGGGCATAGAGAAATCCCAAGTGATGGAATGATATCCCGAAGTTGTTAAAAACAGAAGCAAATCATAATCCTCTAAGCCTGAATGGGCAGGTGAAAAGACTGGGTCCTTACACCTCAGAAGGAGGAAGTCACATGGAGAGGATCACTAACATGAACCTTGACCCTTGGTCAAAGGGCCTTGACAACACCACAAGGAGGAAACTAAGAAAATAAATGATAGGCCCTTTCTCTCCTCCAATCCTCTAATAGGGTGTCCTATTCTTTGAAATCAGTTGGAAGCCATCGGGCAAGAGTTCCTGTGGATGAAACCCATATAAATTTTAATCCCCAGGAACACAAGAGAATGGAGAAGGATGGAGGGGAGATCAGGCAAGGCAGGCAAAAGATAGCCAGCACTGCCCTTCCCTACCCTGCTCTGTACCCTGTACTCTGTACCCTATGTGGACAGCCTCGCCTACACACCTTTGTTTGATCCTTCTGGTGGTTTAGCCAATGAAATTGGACTTCAGGAGGAGAAAGAAGTCAGGATTCATTTTTCATTTTCTGGTCACAGTTTGGGCAGCAGTTGAGTTCCCCTGTAGAAGACCTCAGCTCCTATTGTGATAGGCACCTGTCACCCACACCAGAGAGGTGTTACCAGATGGGACAGCCCCCTGAACATGTGGGAGAGGACTGCCCCCAACCTGGATCCTTGTCTTCTCATATATAGGAATGTATATGAGAGACATTGACTGTGCGGTGAAAAGCCAACTTACTAAAGCCATTAAAGCATACATCCTCATAGAAAAAAGCAACCGCCAAGGCAAGCAAACCTACACACCTGGCTTATGAAGTATAGACGGGCTCTCAGCTAATCTCAAGAGCAAATTGGGTCTGAGGCATTACATACCTTCCTGTCTGTAGGCTTCAAAATTCCTCTGCTGACTATTTCGGGACAGATTAAATCTCAAAGTCTCCTTTTTTACCTTGTGGTGGCCTTCCCAGAATTCACGAAAAGCACCTGACAACTTTATCTTGTCAAGCCATGAGACTGCTGGATTCTCTGCTTAGGGAGTAAAATGGCCTTTTTTTTTTCCTTTCCTCTTTCTCCCTCCCTTTCTGCATTCTCTCATTTAGGGAGGTTTTGGGGTGTGTTTTTTTTTTTAATTGTTTGTGTGGGTTTTTTTTAAAAAAAACCATTTTCTCTGTGTCCTTGGGTGGGGAAGATAATGGCTTGCTAGTTACAAGCTGGCTGCAAATTGCCCACACTGTTTAGCCTTATTTTTAACTTTCCTGTCTCCTTTTCCCTATTCCTCCTGCCCTGAAATCTTGTAGCCCTATTAGGCAGCTCACGTCCTTGGCTACAGCCCTTGCTGCTATAGTAACATGGTTCATGCCCCTTGTCCCTTAAGTCTTAGGAGAACAGCTTCCTTCTATTATTGGTTCCCAAGTTTGTCAACAGACTTTTTGGTCCTCATGAACCTGCCCAGATGTCTATAATTGATCCTTCACTAATCTTTCATCAATTAAACAGGTTAACACTGCCTTCTGTTTTCTTCCGGGATCTTCAGTAATACAAGTATGCACAAAAGTTGCCCTAACCGGTTTGGCTCAGTAGATAGAGCGTCACCTTGTGGACTGAAAGGTCCCAGGTTCAATCCTGATGAAGGGCACGTACCTTGGTTGTGGGCACATCCCCAGTGGGAGGTGTGCATGAGGCAGCTGATCTATGTTTCTCTCTCATCGATGTCTCTAACTCTCTATCCCTCTCCCTTCCTCTCTGTAAAAAAGCATTTTTTTTAAATGCACAAAAGTATGCTTGCCCAGAGTGAGTGGGATCAGTGTAAAGAGACTGAATCTTATAGGGATACTTGGTTCTCTCTAGGTGAAGAGGGATAATAATCTATTCACAGCACTACCTTTGTCTAGCAAGAGAACTCTGAGTAAAGACACGGTTCCCCACTCCTGGAAGTGTTCAGAACCGACAGGGATGCCATAGAAGGGACATGAACAGCATTTGATGCGTGAGAAGGGTTAAAACTCGATACGCAGCCTCCGTATCTATTTCAGTCTTTCGTTTCATATTCTCTTATTCTTGGCAGTTCTTTCTAAAACCAAGACAGTGGGTGTCTTATTTTGGTTCCTCCCCCCAAAAAAACAGACCTGATCAATTCCTGTGTGTTTCTCCCAAGGCACCAAGCAAAACCTTTTCTTCTCCACAGTTAACACTTACCCAATGGAACTGCAGTTAACTGGTTCCTTGTCAATTACAGGAAGTACATGTGGGTGGGGAGGTTGCGTTGTAGGCAGCTGCAACCTAGGAGAAGGACTTTGGATCTTTCTAAACATACCAACCACCTGAAACCAGTGTGTTTGTTCTTTCCAGGGAAAGACGAGTTGCCAACAACAAGCCAGGGGGAAGAGAGGCAAGCGAGACAGCCACTGGCAGAACAGAGTGAGTAAACTTAACTTAAGGGTTTCTATCTGTAGCTCAGGGATGCTGATAAGGTTTTCTTGCCACATTACACTTACGGTAACTCTGGATGTGGATAGGAGCCCACTGCAGGCTCTATTGTACTAGCTTTTGGGGGTCTGTTCCCAAACAAAGAGAAGGGAAAATTCAGTCTAATTAGACACTTTGCTCGCAGCCTTGTCAGGCCCTGATCAGGGACCCAGCCATGCCATGCCAGGCTTCTGACCTATACAGACAGGAGCTAATAAGTGAATCCCTTTTGAAGCTACTAAGTTTCTAATTTCTAATGCAAAGTGCTATCCTTTAAGAAAAATCAGGAAGACTTTTCGACCGGAGAAATGGTTCAAATTCTCGGCTTCTTCAGGACCCTAAGTTGGAAATGTAGTTGCTCCCGGGTATGTTACTACCCATTCGCTTTAACGTTTCCTCTACAAAGTTCCTGCGTGAAACAAGAGTTCTTTGTCTTTAGTTACCTTTTTCTATAAAACAAGACTAGTCCTATATTACCTCCTCCACAGAGTTATTATAAAAACTAGGGGTTATGTGTATAAAGACCTGTGAGAGCAGCTTAGAAGCAAACTACAGTGAAAGTGACATGAAGTTACTTTATTAGATACTCAGCTACTTATCAGATAGCTGTTATCCTACCTAGTAAAAGAGTAATATGCTAATGATACCAGACATTCTTCTGGATGTCTTTCCTTCCAGACGAAGCTGTGGTGGGCAGAGGTGGAGGCAGAGGTCCTTGGCTGTGGGGGGGGGGGGGGGCGGGGGGGGGTAAAGGGGGCTGGGGCCAAGGTCCTTGCACGAATTTCTCGCATCGGGCCTCTAGTAACTAGTAAATATTGTCACTGTTATTTAGGATCTTAGACTCTTATAGAGAGGGTAAAGTATTTTAGTAAATATATGTATATCAGTTTATGATATTGAGGAGAAAGTGCAAGTAGTGTCTGAAGAAAATGAAAATCCTATATAATAGAAGCCTAATATGCTAAGTGTCTGGCCATCTATTCAACCAATCAAAGTGTAATATGTTAATGACATACTAAGGCTGCTCAACCATACACTAGGATATGCACTGACCACCAGGGGTAAGATGCTCTAACTGGTGGTCAACCATACACTAGGATATGCACTGACCACCAGGGGTAAGATGCTCTAGCTTGCTGCTGGGGTCCAGCCAATCAGAACTGAGCAAGACAGGTAGAATATGCCCTGGAGCCCTCCCTGGCTGGCCAACCTCCCCAGTCCCAGTCTTGCACAGGTGGGGTCCCTTGGCCACGCCTGCACCCTCTCGCAATCCAGGACCACTCGCGGGATGTTAGAAAGCCAGTTCTGGCCTGATTCTACAGGCCAGGCCGAGGGAACCCACTGGTGCACAAATTCATGCATCGGGCCTCTAGTAGATTATAAATCTCACCTGATATAATGAATGCACTCTCTCAGGTGGGAGACTCAATTCTGTGTGATAAATCATGTTAGAATGTTCTACAACTGAGAGCCCTACCAACATGGCTAATCAACAGAGATGCCAACTTCTTGAGTATTTCTGAGGATGTACTGTACCATCCTGTCTTCAAATCTATTTCTGGTATGCTGCATAAATGACTCACTGGGATTCTGTGAGTCATTACCTCTATCCAAAGTTTATTTAAAAATTGCTTCTGGGTGTGTTACTACAATTCACTTTATTTTTCTCTAAATTTCCTGCTTGAAACAAGAGTTCTGAATTCAAATGAAATGCACAGTGGAACGAGAAAAGTAAAGTTAACTTACTTTGTGTCTGAAGAAGAAGAAGAAGAAGAAGAAGAAGAAGAAGAAGAAGAAGAAGAAGAAGAAAAGAGAAAGACATTTTTAAAACCATACCAGAATTCACAAGTGACCTAGAACATTGAGCAGCATGAGCCCTCAGTGAATATACTCAGTCCAGGCAATGGGCTTCCTTGAAGGATAAGGATCTCTCCCCTTAATGAATATTTACGTGACTGGGAACGAGGGGATTTCATGTCCACACTCCCAGCCTCAGGGCACTTTTGCAGAAGATGAGAGAATTTGACTCACTGTTTTCCAGGGGACACTAGCTCTGCAATGTTGAAGAACCACTACGTGCAAAGCACCCTGCTTGAGCATGATGAGAGATACAAAAAAAAAATGCCCTCTGTAGTGCTTATCCACATTAGGCTTCAGTTTTCTCACATGTCAAACTGGGTTGGTGTGAGGATTCAGGATGTATTGGTTTAGTTCATTTGTTAATTAAAAACTTTATCCATTTAATTGGGGTGACATTGGTTAATAAAATTATGTAGGTTTCAGGTATACATTTTTGCAATACCTCTTCTGTGTATTGTATGTTTAGCACCTCAAGTCAACTCTCCTTCCATCACCATTTATCCCCATTTTACCCTCTTCCACCTCCCTCCCCCGGCTTCCCTCTGGCAGTCTCCATTCTGCGTCTGTGCCCAGAAGTCTTTCTTTCTTCTCTTTGCTTAACCCCTTCACCAATCTCATTCAGCCTCGTAGTGCGGCCTGATATCATAATTCCTCTAACTTTGTTCTTCTTTCTCAAGATTGCTGTGGCTCATTTGGGGTCTTCTGTGGTTCCATTTAAACTTTTGGAGTTTATTCTAGGTCTGTGAAATATGCCATTGATGTTTTAATAGGAATTGCATTGAATCTGTAGATTGCTTTGGGTAGTATGAACATTTTAATGATGTTGATTCTACCAATCTATGAAGTGGCATATTTTTCCACTTGTTTATATCTTCCTCTATTTCTTTTCTCAAAATCCTGTAGTTTTCAGTGTACAGGTCTTTTATCTCAGTTAAGTTTATTCTTTAAGTATATTAACTTTTTTGTTGCAATGGTAAACGGGTTATTATTATTATTATTATTATTATTTTACTTTCTCTTTCTGAAAGTTCATTATCCTATATAATAAAAGCCTAATGTGCTCAGTGTTCAGTCAAAGGGTTGGCTGTTCAACCAATCAAAGCATAATATGCTAATGATAAGCCAAGGCCACTCAACCACTTGATATGACGTGCACTGACCACCAGGGGGAAGACACCCCAACTGGTAGTTGAGCTTGCTGCTGGGATCCAGCCCATTGGGATGGAGTAAGACAGCCAGACACCCTCCTGTAGGCCTCCCCAGCTGGCCAACCTCCTGTGTTCTTCCCTGGCCCCAATTGTGCACCCTGGGAGAAGCCTGCACCCTCTCACAATCCAGGACCACTCAGGGGATGTTGGAGAGCCAGATTTGGCCGGATCCCTCAGGCCAGGCCCAAGGTCCCCACTGGTGCACCACTGGGCCTCTAATTGGTATATAAAAATGCCATGGATTTTGGGGTGTTGATTTTGTATCCTGCTACATTCCAAATTCATTTATTAAGTCTAGTAGCTTTTTTGGTGGAGTCTTTAGGTTTTTCTATGTACAGCACCATGTCCTCTGGGAATAATGGGAGTTTTACTGCTTCCTTTCCAATTTGGATGCCCTTTTATTACTTCTTCTTTTCTGATCACTGTGGCTAGCACTTCCAGTGCTATATTGAATAAGCATGATGAAAGCAGACATCCCTGTGTTTCTGATCTGAGGGAAAACACTTTTAGTTTTTGCCCACTGAGTATGATGTTGGCTATGGGTTTGTCATAGATGGCCTCTATTATGTTGAGATAGGTTCCCTCTATTCTCTCTTTGCTGAGAGTTTTTATCATAAATGGATACTGGATTTTATCAAATGCTTCTTGTGTATTTATTGATATGATCATGTTGTTTACACGGTATACCACATTTATTGATTTGTGGATATTGTACTTACTTTGCACCCCTGGAATAAATCCCACTTGATCATGGTGTTTGATCTTTTTAATGTATTGCTGGATCTGATTTGCTAACGCTTTACTGAGGATTTTAGCATCTATATTCATCAGGGATATTTACCTATAATTTTCTTGCTTTGTAGTGTCTTTATATGATCTTGGGGTTAAGATAATGCTGGCCTCGTAAAATGAGCTTGGGAGTCTTACCTCCTCTTGAATTTTTTGGTATAATTTCAGAAAGCTAGGTGTCAGTTCTTTGAATGTTTGAGAAAATTCACCTGTGAAGCCCAGAAGGTTCAGGATTTTGCTTTGTTGGGATGTTGGTTTTTTTTGTTTTTTGTTTTTTATTACTGCCTCAACTTCACTGGTTGTGATCTGTCTACTCAGATTATCTGATTCTTCCTGATTCCGTTTTGGAAAATTATACATGTCTGAGAGAGTGTCTAATTTGTTGGCATATAGTTGTTCATAATATGTTATTACAATTCTTTTCTTTTGCGTCTGTTGGTTCTCCTCTTTCATGTCTGATTTTATTTGGGTTCTCTCTCTCTCTCTCTCTCTCTCTCTCTCTCTCTATATATATATATATATATATATATATATATATATGTGTGTGTGTGTGTGTGTGTGTGTGTGTGTATGTGTGTGTGTGTGTGTGTGTGTGTGTGTGTGTGTGTGTGTGTGTGTTTATTGATTTCAGAGAGGAAGGGAGGGAGAAAAAGAGATACAAACATCAATGATGAGAGAGGATCATTGATCGGCTGCCTCCTGCTGGGGATTGCCCTTGACTGGAATTGAACCTGGGACCTTTCAGTCACAGGTGGATGCTCTAACCACTGAGACAAACTAGCTAGGGCCTCGCTCTCTTTTTTTGAGGAGTCTACTTAAAGATTTGTTGATCTTTATATTTTCCCAGAACCTGCTCTTGGTTTTATTGATCTTTTGTATTTTTTTTCTGAGTCTATTTATTTCACCTCTTGTTTTTGCTATTTCTATCCTGTCCTTCTACTCACTTTGGGCTTTGCTTGTTCCTTTTTCAGTTTCTTAAGTGCAAAGTTAGATTGTTTACTTGAGATTTCCATTGTTTCTTGAGGTGGGCCTGTAATGCTATGAATTTTGCTCCTAGGACTGCTTTCCTTGTGTCCCATAGATTTTTGGTTGTTGTGTTCTCATTTTCATTTTTATTTTTCAATGTATCTTTTTATTTCTTTCTTGATCTCATTGTTAACCCATTCGTTGTTTAGTAACACATTATTTAGCCTCTATATCTTTGTGTATCTTGCAGTTGTTTTCTTGTGATTGATTTTCGAAAGTGCTCTCTAACTGCTATCTAACATCTCTAAAAAAGAATTAATAAACTCATAGAGGGTTGAGATACTCATCTTTTCAATGTAAATATTAGTGCACATGTGAGAGATGACGCTTATTGCATTTATTTTTTTTAGCAGCATGAATTCAATGACTTCAGCAGGCCGCCAGCCCAATACTGTGTTTGTGGAAGCACCCCTCAATGGATATCCTGTGATCGCTGGAAACATGTCTCAGGTGCCCCGGTATCCACTCAACCAGCCCCAAGTCCACATAATTTCTGGGAACCCACCTGGTTTGGAGCCACCTGTATATATGCAATTTGACCAGACATCCTTTAAAGAGGGCAAAGTGTTAGGGGTAAGTGAGATTTCACACTGCGTGCACTGGCCATCTGGCCGGAGTCAAGGGTGGGAGGAGGTTTGGAAACACAGAAACTCCAAATCCAGCAGGTGGGCCTGGAGCTGGCCCAGCCTTGCCAAACTCAGGTCTATTAGAAGCTCAGCTCTAGAGCATCACCAGGGCCTCTGGGTGGGACCTTGTATTATCTATCTTGAGCATTTTAGGAAAGAGAGAGAAAAGCAACAAAGAAGCGGTAAATTGGAATGTTGATCCTCTTGCCAGAATCCACGTTGACCCATGTGGCCTCTGGAAGAAGTGGGTCCAGAGAGACAGAAGGTGGATTCTAAACCCAATTTGTTTGAATGGAATCTTTCTCCAATGGGAACAAGATAAGAGCTCACGCCGATGTTCCCCAAAATGGCTGTCCTGTGTGGGAAAGGGGGAAGCCCGTTTCACTGCATGGTTGAATGATGACCATGGGTTCCGATCCAGGATGCTCAGGTTGAAATCCTAGCTCCACCCCCATAGACTACTCATAGTAATGTCAAGTGATATAAAATAGCCAATAATTTCATTTGTGAGACTTTGTCTTGCACCCATGACTGTACACACGAGAAATATGACATGTATGCAGTTTTTGGGGGTTTTTTAATCGAAGCATGTCTTGTGATAGAAAAAGAACAGAAATAACTGAAATACCCATCAATGTAATACTGGTTAAATCAATGTATTGTACATACAAAGAATGAAATGTGGAGGTTAAGAAGAAACCTCCTTGTACAATGATATGGACATACCCACAAGCTATATAATTAATGGCAGGGTGGGCTAAGAGCAGACATAGTGTGTAATTTGCTACCATTTGTAATTATTTGAGTTGGGGGAAATGATGGCAAGTTTTATTTATACATTATTCATATAACTTTTTAAACCAAGAAAAGGAAATATTTAAAAAAAAATAAAAATGAAGCAAAACAGTGTGAGGGGTGGGGTCTGTGGGCAGGATCCAGTCTCAGGAACAAAGGTCTCAACTCCTGACTTTCCTGACAGGCCTTGCAGATACTGATCGGCCTGATACACATTGGCCTGGGCAGCATCCTGGGGACCGTCATCTACGGGAACTACCTGCCTATCTCATTCATAGGAGGCTATCCCTTCTGGGGCGGCGTCTGGGTAAGTAATGTGAGTTGCCCTGCAAGTGAGTTCCAGAAAGTGCCAACACACGGAGGCCCGCCTTGGCAAGTTGTGCACTTGGCTGCAGAAGTGTTGCAGCAAGAGAGCCCGTGGGCTGCAAAACCCAGCTCCCGCCTTATTCACCAAGAACATTAGTCCACTTGGGCAGCCAGAGCAAATACCACAGACTGGGTGGCTAAGCAACATATTTTTACTATCTCACGAGAGGCCCGGCGCACAGAATTGTGCGGGCAGGGTCCCTAGGGGCTAGCCTGCTGCGGTCACGGCCATCTTCTGCCCGTTTGCCAGTCCCCAGGCCGAATGCCACCTCCATCGCCAGGCTGTCCGGCCGTTGGGATCACCAGCTCATCCCCAGCTGCTCGGGGGCTCAGGCCTTGGAGGAAAGCAGGTGTTGGTGACTTCACCTCCATGCGCTTGTACCGGGCTGCCGGCCATTGATGGAAAACGCTGCCCCTTCTGGGCCACTCACGCCGGGGTGGGTAGGTCACAGGTGCACTCCGTAGCTTCAGTCAGTGTCTCAAGCCCCAGCAGCAGCAGCAGCAGCAGCAGCGATGGCGGCACCCAGGTGAGTGGCCCCGAGCAGGCGGTGTGTTCCATCGGTGGCCAGCCCGGCCCACGCTCATGGAGGTGAAGTTGCCAGTGCCTGCTTTCTCACAGGCCTGAGCTCCCGAGCAGCTGAGGATGAGCTGGTGATCCAAATGGCCTGACAGCCAGCCTGGTCCTCCCGCCACCCACCCTAATTCCCCTGTTCACCATTGATGATCCATCAGAGCCTGGGGGCCCAGAGCAGGGACCAAGAGGTCAGCCTTTCAGCCTGCTTGCCAGTCCCCAGTCCCACCCTGCCCAGCCTGGGGAGGAGGGACTGAGAGGTGCTCAATGCACCTCATGGTGACCAGTCGTTTGGTCGTCACAGTCATCATGGACACTAGCTTTTTATATACATAGATAGTTCTGGATGCTGAAAGTCTAAGATCAAGGTATGGGAAGGGTTGTTTCTCCTGAGGCCTCTCGTCTTGGCTTGTAAATGACTGTCTTCCTCCCTGTGTCTTCACATGGTCTGCCCTCTGTGTCTGTCTGTGTCCTCATAGCTCTTCTTATAAGAACATACTACCTAATAAAATAATAATATGCAAATTAACCATCACTCTGCCACACCCACAAGCCATGCCCACCAGCCAATCAGAGCGAGTATGAAAACAAACCCAATCAAGAGAGCAGAAGGAAGGTTTGGGTTTCTCTGGCAACAGAGGAAGCCAAGCTTTCCACATATTGGCGGGCCCAGGCCTCCACTCAAGGACACAAAGTTTCAATTAAAGAAATGGCGGCAGCCATGGATAGAGCAGGAGGCTTGGCTCTGCTCCAGGCTACAAAATTTCAATTGTAGAAGGTAAATAAATTCCAGATACCAGGGCCTCCTCTTGGGTTGCCAGGGGGCGTGGATGGCCTGCAAACCACCACAGGCCCCTCGCCCAGCCCGCCCTATGCCCCAAGGAAACCCTCACCCGGATCTGGGACTTCCTTCAGGACAAACCACCTGGCCCCACCTGTGCACCAGGCCTTTATCCACTCTAATAAAAGAGTAATATGCAGATTGACCATCACTCCAACACACAAGATCAAGATAGCTGCCCTTATATGGTCAAAGATCCTGCCCCCATGTGGACACAAGATGGCCACCACAAGATGGCCAGCAGGGGAGGGCATTTGGGAGGGACCAGGCCTGCAAGGGAGGGAAGTTGAGAAGGACCAGCCCTGCAAGGGAGGGCAGTTGGAGGCGATCAACTCTGCAGGGGAGGGCAGTTAGGGGTGTCCAGGCTGGCAGAGGAGGGAAGTTGGGGGCAAACAGGCTGGCAGGGGAGCAGTTAGACATCAATCAGGCTGGCATGGGAGTGGTCAGGGTGATCAGGCTCGCAGACAGAAGCGGTTAAGGGCAATCAGGAAGGCAAGCAGGTGAGCAATTGGGAGCCAGCAGTACTAGATTGTGAGAGGGATGCCCATCCACTGGGATCGGGCCTAAAGGGGTAGTTGGACATCCCTTGAGAGGGTCCCAGATTAGAGAGAGTGCAAGATGGACTGAGGGACATCCCCTGCGCCCTCATGCATGAATTTCGTGCACTGGGCCTCTGGATTAGAACCAACCTGTATGACCTCATTTAACCTTAATCACCTCTTTAAATGCCCTATCTTCAAATGCAGTGCTCTTCGACTTACGATGGGGTTACATCCCCGAAACGCCATCATAAATTGAAAATATCCTGTATCAAAAGTGCATGAAATTCTACACTGTAGAGAATGGGTTGTTTACCCTCATGATTGTGTGGCTGACAAGGAGCTGAGGCTGGCTGCTTCTGTGTAGCATCACCAGAGAGTACCTTAGCACATATAACTCACCCGGGAAAAGATCAAAATTTGAGATCCAAAGACCAGTTTCTACTGAATAGAATCTGTGCATATCATTTTCACACCATTGTAAAAAAAAAAAAAAAAAAAAAAAAAAAAAAAGGTCCAACTATAGTGAGTCTGGAAACAACTATACAGTCACATTTGGAGGTCGTGGGTGTTAGGACCTCAAGAGGATTACAAGGAGACAAAATTCAGCTCATACACCAAGTGACAGCCCTGTAAGGCGCCATTGTCCCACAGTTGGGCACCTTTCCTAATGAGCCCAACTCAGAGGTCAGGAAATCTTTTCCTGCTCCATCAGCTCACATGCTCTTCAACCCAAGCCCAAGGCTGGAGCTCCAGAAGAAAAATGTTTCCACCAGGAGTTAAGGATGGCTGCCCAGCAACAAAGCAGTCATTAAAATTAAACACTAGGGACTCAACCTGGAATCTACAGATTAGTATTTTGTAGTAACATTAGATTTTTTTTTTTCTGGAAAAGCCCATATTTTTATCACATTCTCAGGATTATCTGGAACCCCTTAAAAGGTTAAGAACCGCCCTAACCAGTTTGGCTCCGTGGCTGGAGCAGGGGTGGGCAAACTTTTTGACTCGAGGGCCACAATGGGTTCTTAAACTGGACCGGAGGGCCGGAACAAAAGCAACCTGACCATGCTGGCACTCTCATCTTGGGCTGCTGGTGAAGGAGCGGAGGGGAGAGCAAGAGAACCCTCCGCTCTCTTGGCTCCACCGGCTGTATAGAATAGCCAAACGGGCCAGATCCGGCCCGAGGGCCGTAGTTTGCCCATGGCTGCATTAAACCATAGCTGATGTCCTCTCAGACTCTCCCTGACAGCAGGGAATCCCATTGCCACTATGCCTGCTGAATGCCAGTGTTGAAATAAATGCACACAATCTACCCTGTAGCCCTCATAGTTGATCTTGAGCATCACAGAGATGCAACATTTTCCCGATTAACTAAAAGGTACTCACCAAAATGTAGGCAGGTAAGGACTAATGTTGGGCTTCTATCTAAAAGCAGTGAAAACACGGAACCCCTTCCTTCTTCCCTCAAGCGCCCCCATGCCTGCGTGAATCCTTTTAGGAGGCCAACAAGATGTGCATGTGGGAAAACAAAAGGCAAGAAAAGGAGTAATTTTATTGAGTGTCTACCATGTACAGGTCTACCATGGGCAAGATATACCAAATGCTAGGTGCAAGGGACTGATTATCTCAATAACAATTAGGAAGACAAATAGTTTTTTCCAATTTTTTAAAAGAGGAACTATATACTTCGAGAAACTAATAACTTACTCAAGATCACATGAGTTTCAAGTTAAAGTTTAAAACCAGGTGTAGTGGATTCTAAAATACATATTTATCTCATTGCCCTATAAGGGGTGCAAAATAGTCTTTCCTTCCTTCCTTCCTTCCTTCCTTCCTTCCTTCCTTCCTTCCTTCTTCCCTCCCTCCCTCCCTCCCTCCCTCCCTCCCTCCCTCCCTCCCTTCTTTTCTTTCTTCCTTCCCTACTTCTTCTCTCTTCTCTCTCTCTCTCTCTCTCTCTCTCTCTCTCTCTCTCTCTCTCTCTCTCCTAAGTTGAGTGGGAGATCCTAGTAGAGGATCCTAGTGTGTATGAGAGAATATATGTGTGACCAGAAACAAAGAATCATGAAGGTGGGGTCCTGAACCAATCTCTTGCTAAACGCCTTCTCCTCTGTGCCAGTTCATCATTTCAGGATCCCTCTCAGTGGCATCAGACAATGATCCCAGATCTTCTTGCCTGGTAAGTCCCATCCTGAGACAGGCTCTCTGAACCGTGGACCCTTAGGAGAGAGAGACATATAGCAGGGGAAAGAAACCCACACACAATGCCTCCCTCATCCTTGCACCTACTCATAGCCAGCCATAGGGCGCTGACACGCAGGCCCCCTTACAGGACCACACGGACCGGACCAGGGTCACAATTGGGAAAGAATCCAAGAGGTTCGGGGAAAGGAAGGACAACAACCAACTTGATTAGGCATCAGGGTGTGGAGAGACAGAGACAATAACTTTCCTAAGATCTCACGAGAGGAGGCAGAAAGCTACCTGGGGCGCAGGGCTTCCCTCCAGCAGAGCAGTAGAGCCCAGTGCCAGACATTTCTACAGGGAGCAGGGGAGGTTCGCACGCAGCTTCCCTGAGGAATCCTGCCAGATAAGCTCTGTGAATCAGCGCGAGCGAGGCTTGGTGGGCCTCAAGCGTTGGACCAAGAAAGTACCTCGGCTTCCCTCACAAGCAGGTTTTCTGGGCCCCAGAGTGAACCAGCCCCAAACCAGATGAGATCTATTTTTAAATCTCCACTGGGGAGGGTCAGTTCTGGGCATGCCTTTCTGCACATTTACCACAATTTTGGAGCATCAGAGCCTGTCACATCCCAAGACACTTGGGTTAAGTTTTCTGCTCATCTCTTGGGGGATAGATGGGTCAAGTGTTTCCCAAAGATTGTTCTTGGGGACATGTGTCCCCTGGGAAACTTTACGAAGGTGGTTAGATAAACTTGGGGGGTGGAGTGGGGGGGGGGTGGAAATCTTTATTTAGTAGTCCACTTCGGGAAGATCCATAATCCAAGATGAAGGCTCTGAGAAGTCCTGCACAAAATGCCTGTTGAACATTTTTCTTCTTTTTAAAAAAAATATATTTTATTGATTTTTTACAGAGGAAGAGAGAGGGATAGAGAGTTAGAAACATTGATGAGAGAGAGTCATCCATCAACTGCCTCTTGCACGCCCCCCACTGGGGATGTGCCCGCAACCAATGTACATGCCCTTGACCGGAATCGAACCTGGCACCCTTCAGTCCGCAGGCCGACGCTCTATCCACTGAGCCAAACCGGTTTCGGCCGTTGAACATTTTTCATCCCAGCTGTTTTCAAAGCTAATTTACCACCATTTTTATTTTTATTTTTATTTTTTGCTCCAGAACTAGGATTCTGGGGATTCACATTAAGAATCACAAGTTTAGCCGACACCGGTTTGGCTCAGTGGATAGAGCGTCGGTCTGCGGACTGAAAGGTCCCAGGTTCGATTCCGGTCAAGGGCACGTACCTTGGTTGCGGGCACATCCCCAGTGGGGGGTGTGCAGGAGGCAGCTGAACGATGACTCTCTCTCATCGATGTTTCTAGTTCTCTATCCCTCTCCCTTTCTCTCTGTGGAAAATCACTAAAATACATTTTTTTAAAAGAAAGAATCACAAGTTTAATCTATTGTCAGCTCAACTACAATCGTTTTTTCTCTCACATCCTGACCCTCTGTGTCTTCTTCAGCTGAATGGCAGCGTGGGCTTGAACATCATCAGTGCCATCTCTTCTCTGGTTGGAATCATGCTGCTCATCACAGAGTTCATTATCAACCCCCGGGGCTACTACTATCCTCCCGATTACATTTACTGGGGTTTGGTGAGTATCCCTCTTGGCCAAGGCTCCTCTGGGTTCCAACGCAGCTGTGTTTAGGAAATCACGGAAAGGGCCTGGCCACCAAGCTCCTCCACCAAGGACCAAAGAAAACAAAGGCGTTGTCAGAATCAGAACAGACTTTTCAAGCGTGTGGCTTTATTGCTGTTACTCTTAGCATGTGACTTCTTAGTCTTGGTGTCTATCTTTATAAAAACATTACCATCAGTAGATAGTGGATTAAAAAAAAAAGTCAGGATACGTGTACACCGTGCAATACTATGCAGCTGTAAAAAAGGGGGTGGGGGGAGGGAAGGACCTCTTAGCTTTTGGGACAGCCTGGAGGAAGCTGGAGAACTTTACGCTAAGCGAAATAAGCCAGCCAGAGAAAGACAAGTGTTGCTTTGATCTCACCCGTGTGTGGAATCTAATGCGCTAAGTGAGCTGTTGAACACAATAGAGCTAGAGACATAGAAGCATAGAACAGACTGTCGAATCTCAGAGGGAGGGCAAAGGTGGGTGGGTGGGAAGAGATCAATCATGGAACTTGTTTGCCTATATGTATAACCCATGGGCACAGACAATAGGGCGGTGGAGGCAGGGGGTGGGGGAAGGCTCTAAGCAGTCAATGGAAGGGGTAAAAAGGCATATGTAATACTTTCAACAATGAAGCTTTTTTTTTTTTAAAGAAAAGGGAAATACAGTTCCTATGTTATGACATTGTTGGGAGAATTAGATGCAGTTATGCAGATAATGCACTGTACCAGGCTTCACCTCTATTAAATGCTTGCCTTCATGCCGAAACTGGTTTTGCTCAGTGGATAGAGCATCAGCCTGCGGACTGGAAGGTCCCAGGTTCGATTCCTGTCAAGGGCATGTACCTTGGTACATCCCCAGTGGGGAGTGTGCAAGAGGCAGCTGATCGATGATTCTCTCTCGTTGATGTTTCTTTCTTTAAAATATATATATATATATATATATATATATATATATATATATTTGATATTTTACAGAGAGGAAGGGAGAGAGATAGGGAGCTAGAAACGTCGATGAGAGAGAAACATCAACCAGCCGCCGCCTGCACACCCCTGACAGAGGATGTGCCCGCAACCAGTGTACATGCCCTCGATCAGAATAGAACCCGGAACCTTTCAGTCCGCAGACCGACGCTCTACCACTGAGCCAAACCAGTTTCGGCTCTCATCGATGTTTCTAAGTCTCTATCCCTCGTTCTTCCTCTCTGTAAAAAATCAATGAAAAAAAAATATATATGTATATATTAAAATGCTTGCTTTCTTGCCCATTTATTTAGGAAATTATGTTTGTTGTTAAAAACACATTGGAAAAGGACCAGTTTCATTTGCAAACCTCCCTTCTCCCTAAGCTTCTGTGATTCCTTGACTAAGACATCATCATCCTGCTATGTCCTTGCCTGGACATATGTCCAAACCCACCTCTTCCACTGAGAAACGATCGCTCCTTAGTGCCTCGAGACACTATTTTTGTGTCTAACCATGTCTGGTTGGAATTATGATTATCTACATCTTTATCTGCCATTCTCGCTAGATTGTGCCTCAGGATGCTTTCTTAGTCATTCGTAGCAAACAGGTGTTTAATAAATGCTTGCTAAATAGGGAGTGTAGAATCAGAAAGTGAACAAAAGGGGTCTTTCCATAAGAGAGGATTCTCTGAGCAGCCAGCTATCACCGATGCCGTGTTAAAAATCATAATTGACGAATATTTGTTTGGTACCTACCGTGTGCCCCGCACTTTCACTTTCATATGTATTCTCTCCTGTAATTGGAATCCAAATGGTTATTGGGGTCATTCATCTCTTGTCCTTTAATGATTAAAGTGGGCTCTACCCAAACTCTCTCCCCAGATTCTGTGGGAGACCCCGTTTTCCTGAGCATTGCTGGAGAACAGCGCCTAATTCTCCCAACAATGTCATAACATGGGAACTGTATTTTCCTTTTCTTTTTTTAAAAAAGCTGCATTGCTGAAAGTATTACATATGCCTTTTTTTTCCCCTTCCATTGACTGCTTAGAGCCTGCCCCCACCCCCACCCCCGCCTCCACCCCTCAGAGCCCATGGGTTATACATACAGGCAAACACGTTCTTTGATTGATCTCTTCCCACCCATCCACCCACCTTTGCCTTCCCTCTCTGTGGCTTGTCCTTACTCCCCAATGTCTCTCCACTTCCCACACAGAACAGTTTCACTCTTTCACTGTCTCACCCCAGACCCCCGTACCTAAAACAAGTCACCAAGGTGTTTCCCTGAACAATGTTTCCCTTAGAAGAACACGGGTCCGTGAGTGTTAAAATAATTCTTATACAAGGACACTTGACCCTCACAAAACCTGGGGAGCTCATTTCTCCACGAGGCTGAGAGGAGGCGAGGGGTCTTCCTCAAAGCCCTAGCCACGGTCCTTTGCAGAGCCACGCTTTGGGCCAGACCTCGCACCCCCCCCCGCCCCCCGGGGCAGCCCTCATGACCTCCGTGTCCCCTCTGGTTCCAGAACCCTGGATTAGCTACGACTGCCCTGCTATTCATCTTTAGCCTCCTGGAGTTCTGCATCGCCTGCACGTCTGCCCACTTTGGCTGCCAACTACTCCGCCAGACACAGAACAGAGTGAGTCTGCGGGCTCTTCACGGGGTGTAAACACGCCCCCAGAGAGCATGGGGACCCGAGGGGCCTTCGTCTCCCCTTCCCGCCCAGAACGTCTAAAGGCCTTTTGGCGTACACGGTTCTCACTAATGCACCTCCTGTGCCTGTCTTTTCCCAGGGGCCGATGGTCTTCCAGAACGTCTACGCCAATCCAGGACCAGAGCACTTGCCATCGTATCATGTCAGTGTGGCCCAGCACTCCCAATAAGCCAAAGGTTCTGGGAGCACCTTTCACTGGGACCAAAAGAAGAACCTCTCCCCTTCCAGGCTTCTGAAATTCAGCTCCTTCCTTCCCCGACAAACTAAGGAACGTGTTTCCCCCAACTGTTGGCCCCCTTGACTTCATTCTCTCCAGCCTGTGAATCATGCTGTTCCTGTTTAAAAAGGAGGCGGGACTTGGAGGTGGATTTGAGCAGAGAGGTCCTCCCTAGGACACCAACTTGTGGGACGTCCGGTGGGCATATTTATTTACTTACCTGTGTGAGCTTATGAGTTAGCGGATCCAATGTCTTAGACAACCCCGGCTTCACCCTCCCAATCATTCACGCACTGAATAAACGTGCCCTGAGCATTTGCTATGTTCCAGCCTCTCTCTTCATGGCAGGAGGGGGGAGCGGGGGGTGAACATGAGTGAACACACAAAGTCCTGGAATGTGTAAACCATTTGCTCCCAAGTGCCCCTGTCTAAGGAAGAGAAGACCTTGTGATTCGTTAGCTGGCTGTAAGTTACTCAAATCATTTGGCTTTAATGATGTGGTCTCGGTTTCCCTTACTCCGCCTGTCAAGGGATTTCTCTATTCTAGCTTCCTACTACCCTGCCTCAGTATTTACCAAGTTATTGACTGCTCAATGCCCTTTTACTAGCATCATCTCATTTCATAGGCAAGCATCACAGAGTGGCATTATCTGTGTCTTCAGAACAAGAAATATGACAAATCTGGGACTCAGAAAGGCTATGTAACTTTCCCATGTAATTGTGGAAGCTGGATTTGAATCCATGTTCTCTACTTCCATATTCCATGCTATTGACCACCTCATCTTGTCATATCTATTTTCCTCATGGCCACCGGGGGGCATCAGGACCAATGAGCCTGCTGCGCGGTGAGCCTTGGAGAGCAGTGAAAGGATCTGGGTGCAGGGTGTGAGTTGGAGTGCAACACAGAGATGAGTAGGACCCCCCCTCCACCCCAGACATGCACTGGGCCGTGAGGGAGATAGGGGGCACCAGAAAGGACGGCATGGCTCACTGGACAGGGAACTTAGGTTCCCGAACACTGGCACACCATGAAGCCAGGAAAGGGCTAGAGGAGAGCATTCATGGGAGGAGAACCAGTTCGAGTGAAGGCTGCTTCCGGCAAGAAAATGTAGAGCATGGAGGGGGAGACTGTTAAAAGTCTTTGAGGATGGACAGATATGCCCAAAGGGGAGGGGGAGTAGAGCAGGGCTCAGGGAAATCATTCAAGAGCGTTGTCCAATTCAGGGGGTAGGAAGGGCAGAGAGTGATATAGGGGCTGCAGGCTGACAAGCCACAGGGAGGCCAGCTCTATGTATGGAAGACCTGACCCAATGCAGGTCCAACCGGAGAGGAAAATCTTTAGTTTCTAGAGAAGAGGGACTTTTATCTGTTTTGTTCACTGATGTCTTCCCAGTGCTGGGTCATAGTTGGCCCCAGTATATATTTTTTGATATATTGCTTGAAGGAATGACAGTTGAGTTGTCCCATTCAGACTCACAGAATTGATTACTAGGCTGCTGTACTCAGATTATCCACAGGGGGGCACTATTGCAACACCTGCCTGCAAGGGCAAGAGCCCTCCAGGACTGTCAATTGGGTTTTCTTTTCAGACTCCTAGAATTCGTTACTAGGGTGCTGTTCTCAGAATTCACACAAGGCGGCGGTGCTGTTGGGCCCAACCCCTTACTAGGGTGCTGTTTCAGAATGATCACAAGAGGCCAGGATTGCAACTAATCTATTACTAAGGTGCTGTTCCCAGAATGTCCACAAGAGGGGAGATTAAAAATGGTGGCAGAATAAATGGATACTATTCAGACATGCTCCTAGGACCAAACTGGAATTACAACTAAAACACACACACACACCACCACCACCACCACCACCACCACCACCACCACCATCCTGAATAATCAACTGAAGACTAGCTGGACATAACCCTGATAACCAAGGATGGAAAGCGGGGACCGCATAGACTGGTAGGAAGGGTGGAAGGGCAAAGGGTCTGGCCAGGCTCCCACAGACAGCAGCTGAAGTTCCGGAGAGATAGCTCAGTGGTGGGATGTTACCACTGAGACTCCGGGCTCTAATCCCCAAGCTGGGACCCCCAGCAAAGAGCACCAGAAGTGGGAAAGGTGCCCACACAACATCTGGCTTTGAAAAGCAGCAGGGTTTCTGTCAGGGAGAGATAGCTGGAAATGCAGGCACCCTCTTAAAGAGCCAGCACACAGAATTTCATGTCGAGCCATTCAACTTGTGCTCTGGCAGAGGGCAATATTGCAACACTTCCTTGCAGGTGAGAGCCCTCTAAGTCTATCAATAGGGTACTGTTCTTAGGATGTCCACAAGAGGACACCATTGTAACATTTCCGTGCAGGACAAGAGGCCTCTAGGGCAGTGGTGCCAACCGTTGGTTTGTGGACCACTGGTGGTCCATGGGGTTTGAAACGCTGGCAACCACTGCTCTAGGTCTATTAATAGGGTGCTGTTCTCAGAATGTCCATAAGAGGGCACTGTTGCAACCCTTCCCTGCAGTGGGAGAGTTCTCAGAATGTCTCAGAATGTCTACACCATTGCAACATCTCCCTCAGGGAGAAAGCCCCCTAGGTCTATCAATAGAATGCTGTTCACCCTAGCCAGTTTGGCTCAATGAACAGAGTGTTGGCCTGTGGACTGAAAGGTCCTGGGTTTGATTCCGGTCAAGGGCATATGCCTGGGTTACAGGCTCAATCTCCAGTGAGGGACATGCAGGAAGCAGCTGATCAATGACTCCCAATGATGTTTCTATCTCTCTCTCCCTCTCGCTATCTCTCTAAAATAATACAAATATTTTTTTAAGTAGAGTGCTGTTCTCCAAATGTCCACAAAAGAGCACTATTGCCACATCTCCCTGCAGTGAAAGGATCCTCTCGTTCTATCAATTGGGTTTTATTTTCAAACTGGCAGACTTCCTTATCAATAGAATGCTGTTCACCCTAGCAGGTTTGGCTCAGTGGATAGTGTGTTGGCCTGTGGACTGAAGGGTCCTGGGTTTGATTCCAGTCAAGGGCATATGCCTGGGTTACAGGCTCAATCCCCAGTAGGGGACATGCAGAAAACAGCTGACCAAAGAATCCCACTGATGTTTCTATCTCTCCCTCTCCCTAGCTCTCTCTATTTTTTTTAATATAAATGCTGTTCTCCAAATGTCCACAAGAGGGCACTATTGCAACATCTCCCTGCAGTGGAAGAGCCCTCTAGTTCTATCAATTGGGTTTTATTTTCAAACTGGCAGTATTCCTTACTGAGGTGCTGTTCTCAGAATGTCCACAAGAAGGCACTATTGCAACACTTCTCTGCAGTGAGAGGTCCCTTGAGCTCTATCAATTGGGGTTTTTTTTTTCCTTCAAATGGGCAGAATTCTGTGTGGGTTTTTTTAGGGCAGAATTCCTTACTGAGGTGCTGCTCTCAGAATGTCCACAGGAGGGCACTACCACAACACTTCCCTGCAGTGGGAGAGCCCTCTAGATTTCTCAATAGGGTTTTCTTTTCATATTTTGTTATTTTCCACATATCCAACTACTTCAGGATGATTCTTCAAAATTTTTCTTTACCATAAATAGCACAGCTCTAAACACCTCTGTACAAATTGTTATTTCCCTCCTGTCTCCTTTTGATTTTTCCCCTTGGAATGCTATCTCAAAAGTGGATTTATGAGGTCAAAAGACCCGTTTAATTTTATTGTTCTTGTTAATGATGAAGTTATTGTGATGAACTAAACTCTTATTTTATTTTCAATTGAAACCGAGGTGCTTTCCATTGAACTGCAAATATCTGTATTGAACATATTAGAAAAGGAGAAATAGAAAAAAAAAACCTAGAAATTATTTCAAATAAGCCTTCTAGGAATAAGGTATTATTTTATTTACCAATCATTGGGAAATTTGCCTAGAATTAGAAGGAGATCAGAGGTTATTAAGTTCAACTCAACCTCTCCACACCTTGGTTTCCTAGTGTGCAAAAAGTATATAATAATAGAGTTGTTTTGAGACTAAAATAAGAAAATATATGTAAAACACTTAGCTCATTGTCTGACACAAATAAATTATCAGTTAATGTTAGTCATTTTTATAGTATAACTCTTATAGTTAGCATACACCACATTGAAAGGTAACATTCCATCCATTTATTTATTTGGCATTTAAGTACCAGGCATTGGCAAGAATTTGGTATGAAAAAGTGAAGAAAATTTGTCTCCACCTTCATGGAGCTTATGTTCTATGATACAAACAACAAACAAATATATCATGTTAGATGGTGCTTGGGTTATGGAGAATAAAGCAAAATCTGAAAAGTAGAGTATGTATGTTGGTATTCAGGGAAGGTCTCCCGGGTTTAGTGATATTTGGGTAAAGACCTGGAAAACGACAGGGAGTCAAAAGAGAGTTCCAAACGGACATTTTAAAATATATATATATTTTATTGATTTTTTAACAGAGAGAAAGGGAGAGAGATAGAGAGCTAGAAACGTCGATGAGAGAGAAACATCGACCAGCTGCCTCTTGTACACCCCCTACCAGGGATGTGCCCGCAACCAATGTACATGCCCTTGACCGGAATCGAACCCGCGACCTTTCAGTCCGCAGACCGATGCTCTACCACTGAGCCAAACCGGTTTCGGCCCAAACAGACTTTTACTGAGAAATATGGCCAAACTTTTGTTGTTGTTGTTGTTGTTGTTGTTGTTGTTAATCCTCACCAAGGGTATTTTTTTTTCCATTGAATTCCAGAAAGTGGAAGGGAAGGGGAGAGATAGAAAGAGAAGCATCAATTGGTTGCTTCCTGCATGCTCCCCAACGGGCACTGAGGATTGAGCCTGCAACCAATCAGAATTGTCCCCTTGATCAGAATTACACCTGAGACTCTGCAGTCCCAGGCCGGCACTCTAATCACTGAGCAAAACGGGCCAGGCTGGTTACACTTCTGAGTAGAGGAACTTTCAGATTTGGTAGCATAGCCAAATCTTACATAGGAGACCTTAAATATATCTAATATATCTAGTGTTGGAGTAGGTATGGTCATAAGTATGATTATAGCTACAGTTTTCTTTTTTCTTTTTTTAACATATTTTATTGATTTTTTTTTTTTTTTTTTTTTTTTTACAGAGAGGAAGAGAGAGGGAGAGTTAGAAACATCGATGAGGGAGAATCATCGACCAGCTGCCTCTTGCACACCCCCTACTGGGGATATGCCCGCAACCAAGGTATGTGCCCTTGACCAGAATCGAACCTGGGACCTTTCAGTCTGCAGACCGACGCTCTATCCACTGAGCCAAGCCGGTTTTGGCTTCTCTTTATTATTACACTTAAAAGTCAGCATTTCATTTCTGCCTGGATAACATGTTTACATGATTCAACATTTTTTTAAAAAAAAGGATAACTAGGTAGAGAAGTCTGTCCTATACAGTTTGCATTGCTCCCAACAAACAGGTAACACATTAGATTTCTAAAAATCTCTCCACAGATTGTACAATTTTTATTATTTTTGTATAATATAATAAAAGTGAGGCGGGGGGGAGAGAAACATTGATTTGCTGCTCTACTTATTTATAGATTCATTGGTTGACTCTTGTGTGTGCCTTGACCAGGATGGGACCTGGCAACCTTGGCCACCGGGGAGGATGCTCTGACCAACCCAACAACTACCCATCCAGGGCCCCAAAGATTTAAAACCAAACGAACATGGGTACGTAAGCCAGTAACCTGCCTACTTAAACAAAGAAACCCATCCAACACCCAGAGGCAGCTTTCCCAGGCGCCTGCATCTTTAAAACAGTCCATTCATTTCGAAGGCCTGGAAACCGGAAGCGCTTTGTGGCGGGTAAAGGTGAACCGGAAGTCCTCCCTGGGGAGCCATAGAGGCGCTCGGGGCCTGAGGGCAGCGGGTTGGAAGGGGTCCTGGTCCTGATCGTTTCGTCCAGGTTCAGGTAGGGGTCCAGCCTGCGCCTGTGGAGCCGCCTGAGCGCCCTCCCGCCTGGCCCGGAGCCTCCTGGCCCCCTGACCGCGGGTTTCCGGAACCTCCGCCGCCTGCCCTGCGCCGACGGAGGAGCCGCCCGCGGACCCCGCTCCGCCGGGCTCTCCGGGCTCCGGCCCCCGGTGAGTGAGGCGGGGGTCTGTTCCTGGGGGCGGGCCGGCGGGGCTGGGGGTGGACCTGGCGGGCGCCTTTGAGGTTCCGGGTTTCGCGGTGAAGGTGAAGCCTCGGCTTTGTTCTGAGCACGAGGCCCGGCGTGGCCGCTCCGGGAGGCGCCACCCAGCCCGAGGCCCTGATGGCGGCACTGACCGGGCGGGGAGGAGTCCTCCCCCTCCTCCTCCTCCTCCTCCTGAGTCCTCCTCCTCCCCCTCCTCCTCCTCCTCCTGAATCCTCCTCCTCCTCCCCCTCCTGAGTCCTCCTCCTCCTCCTGAGTCCTCCTCCTCCTCCTCCTCCTCGTGGTCCTGGTCCTGGTCCCGATCCCGGTCCCGGGCAGCCCGGGGGTGTCACCGGGAGGGGGTGTCACCGGGGGGTCACGGGGGGGGGAGATGTCACCAGCCAACGCCCCGGAGGCGCCCGCTTCCCCGAGGCTCCCCCGCTCGCCCCTCGGAGGCGCCTCGTCCTCGCACCTGCAGCCGCCGCCCAGCTGGGATCGGAGTCCCCGCGATCCTGACATCGCTGAGTTGTAGGTTTAGATGGTTCCCATCATTGTTTGTTTTTTATCTCCCACCTAGCTTTTGGGAACAATCAGAACTCTCAAGGCGTTTGTGGGAGCTTTGGGGGGCGGGGGGGGGGGGCTATTTTCTGCCCCGGGGCCACTGGGACATTTGTAACATCCTCCGCGGGCCAGACAAAGCGATCACCTTAACAATGGCCTGCTGACGAGACCGGTGTGACCCAGTGGGTAGAGCGTCGGCCTGTGGCCTGGAAGGTCCCGGGTTCGATTCAGGTCAAGGGAATGTACGTTGGTTGCGGGCACATCCCCAGTGGGGGATGTGCAGGAGGCAGCTGGTCGATGTTTCTCTCATCGATGTTTCTAGCTCTCTATCCTGCTCTCTTCCTCTCTGTGAAAAATCAATAAAAAATATATTTTTTTAAAAATGCCCCTGCTGGCCGAAACCGGTTTGGCTCAGCGGATAGAGCCTCGGCCTGCGGACTGAAAGGTCCCGGGTTCGATTCCGGTCAAGGGCATGTACTTTGGTTGCGGGCACATCCCCAGTGGGGGGTGTGCAGGAGGCAGCTGGTTGATGATTCTCTCTCATCGGTGTTTCTGACTCTCTGACCCTCTCTCTTCCTCTCTGTGAAAAATCAATAAAATGTATTTTTTTTAAAAATGCCCCTGCTGTGTTTGGTCAGACAGTGGTTAGGTCCCCCCCAGAGGCGGGGCAGGGCCAGGCCAAATGGCTTCGCAGGCCCAACGGGACTGGAGGTCCCGCTCCCCTGCGGACCACGGGAGATGCGGGGCTTTGGTGGGGAGGCCCCAGCGCGGCCAGCGCTCACCTCTTCACAAGGGGAGGGTCTGGCCCTCCATTTACAATAAGGTGGCCAGGCGTCGCGCTTTGGAACAATTTGTCCCGTGTCCCGCGGCGTTGTTAAACAGTCCCGATTTTTCTTTCAAAAAAAAAAAAAAAGCGGGACACCTGGTCACCTTAATTTATAAAAACTGCAGCATCCATGAAATATAACAAAACAAGCCAGCCAAACAGTGTATGCCTGTAAATGGGTATATTCCAGTGGTCGGCAAACTCATTAGCCAACAGAGCCAAATATCAACAGTACGACGATTGAAATTTCTCGAGAGCCAACTTTTTTAAACTTAAACCTCTTCTAACAACACTTCTGCAAAATAGACCCGCCCAGGCCGTGGTGTTTTGTGGAAGAGCCACACTGAATGGGCCAAACAGCCGCATGTGGCTTGTGAGCCGCAATTTGTGGACTGTGGGTATATTCCATTTAGGAAGAAAATGGGAAGATTCCACTGTGAAACCCTTTCACTTTTGATTTTGTGCTATATTGCCTTAGATGTGATAAAGGGCTGTGGCTGTGTTTGTGTTTGTACTTTTGAGAAAAAACCCTGGCTGAAACAGCAGTCCAGCCTGTGTGCATGCAGTTTTTTCGGCCCTTCATGGTTTTATTCTCTACCCATTTCTTTAGTCAATTTCAGTGTTTATGATAACCCTTCCTGGCTTCAGGGTTGAATTAAAGTGTTGAATTTTTAAACATTATATTCCCCACTCCGATGATTTATAAATTGTGCTGATGTAACTTGAGAGAATAGTTTCGTTTTTATATCGCTTCCTACAGTAATATCAGGAAGGAACCCGCTGCCATAGTGCATCCTGTGCCCACTGGGTGGCAGCATGGTGTTTTTAGTCTCTTTCGCTTTGACTGGCTTTCAGAATTACTGATGCTGTAACAGTGTTATTCTGATAGTAATTGGTATGTGTCATATGTTGAATTGGTATGTATCATATGTTGAATGCTTATTCCATGCCAGGTACTGGACCAACTCCTGCATGTGTATTTTCACATGTAATCCTAAATACGCCCCAAAACCTGTGACTTAACTATTCCTATTTGTCTTTTTATACATATGAGGAAGCTGTAGGAAAAAGAATAAATAATAATGCAAGGCTGACAACAAGCCAATAAGTAATAGAGCCAGAACTGAAACACAGGTGCTAACTATTTTGTGCTAATCAAATTAAAACCATTATCAGCTTGACCAATTAATGAAGAACCAGCACTTAATATGAGAAATCTGTGGATGTTTTGAAAGAGGGGAAAAAATTGAATATTGGTTTTATATTATGTGCCTCAAAACAGTTGGGATGCATAGTTTCCAAAAGCCAGTATTTCTTAAATTGTGTTTCAAGAGATACTAGTCCTGCAAAATGCTTCAGTTAAATAAGGCTCCCGTGGTCACGAATGCTCTTGATGATTCATTAAAGGCTCTAAGGAGTCTGCAGTAAAGGAGTCTGTTTAACCCAACTGTTTTTGAACTCATAGCATTCAGTTTTATTTTAATCCTCACCCAAGGATATGTTTATTGATTTTAGAAAGAGAGGATGAAGGAGAGAAAGAGAAAGAGGGAGAAAGGGAGGGAGGGAGGGAGGGAGGGAGGGAGGCGGGGAGAGAAGAGGAGAGAATATTAATTGGTTGCCTCCTGTACCTGCCCCCACCAGGAATCACATCAGCAGCCTTTTGGTGTATGAGGCCAATGCTCCAACCAACTGAGCCTCCCAGCCAGGGAGTGTTCTTAAGTTTTTATGATTACAACCATATTAAGAAATGAGTTTTACATGCAGACCAGTATAAATATATGTATATAGAACTTAAATAAAATGCACAGGAGGCAGTACTTACCTTTGTACTACTCTTACGTTTTCTACTGGAGGCCCAACGTGCGAAATTCGTTCAGGGGCTTGGCCCTTGAAGCCCAGCCCCGGCTTCATCTGGAAGGTTGTCCAGATGGCCGTCTGGAATGTTGTCTAATTAGCATATTAGCTCTTTATTATATAGGATTTTGTGTTTTTCTAGCCTAGCCTTCATTTGCGTTTTTCTGTTGAGTTTAGAAATAGGGAAAAAGACATTGATTCCATTCATGCATGTATTCATTGGTTGCTTCTTCTTCTTCTTCTTCTTTTTTTAATGACTTTGGAGAGGAAAGAAGGAGAAAGAGATAGTAAAATCAGTGATGAGAGAGAATCATTGATCCGCTGCCTCCTTGCACACCCCCAACTGGGAATCAAGCCTTCAACCCGGCATGTGTCCCAGACCAGGAACTGTGACCTCCTGGTTCATGTTAATGCTCAACCACTGAGCCACAGTCAGCCACTGGTTGCTTCTTTTATGTGCCATGACCAGAGATCAAACCAGGATGACACTCTGAGCTACTCAGCCAGGGCTAGCCTAGCCTTTTATTTAAAAAGTCTTTTTTTAAAAGACCTTTTACATTGATTTCTTGAACCACAACCTATAGTTTTACTGGACTAGAACTTGGGTCCTATTATTTATTTGAAGTACATATTCCTGGAACACACCGAGGTAAACATACAAGGCTGTGTGTGGTTAAAGGAAGTGATTGATGTAATGGTAAATATCTTTGATGAAGTTAATATTCTTTTATCATTCCTGGGAATAGTTGAATGGAGATAGTGTTTCTTACTGGGAAATTAATTTTCATAAATCAGAACACTATAGCAAAGTGAGAACATAGACCAATTTTACAGATTAGAATTCCCAGATTACATTCTTTGGAACACATCCTCCTGAGAATATTAGTTCGCATTATTAATTTTTAAAAGTGTTCCATGATCAAGATAAACTTGGGAAATTGGGTTAAACATTTCTATGTGATGGTACTGTGAATTTCTGAGATGGGGAGTTAGTATGCAGCATTTTCCAGATTTATTTGACCAGGGAACCTGTTTTTAGAGATGTATCTTATGGACCTTGTGCCCTTTAGAATACACTTTGGGAAATGATTATGTAGATAATTAGATAAAAATATTTTTGTTGTAATATGACTATTTTAGGTGAAAATTTTTATTGTAAATTATTCATGTAATTTTCATAATTCATTTATTTTATTTTCTAATATAGACATGATAGAGAATATCAGCAAGTCATTCAACATCCTTAGTTTTCATATGAACAATGGAAATTTTGTTATTAAAAAAAAGCCTTTATGAAATTCTCTGACACTGATTAATTTCATATAAAACTCTTAGTTTTAATTTAAGTTGAATGAGCAATAAATTTCCAGTTGTTTTAGAATCAGCCTGAGAAAATTTGAAGTTTAGATTAGTTTAATGTTATTAGTGTTTTAAAAAATACTTAGAAGGTTTTCCTACATTTTATTTACAAGGTGGCCAAAATTAGTGTTCATATACTTGATCCAAAGATCTCTTTTGTATTGCATTAGATTAATTAAATTTAAAACTCCATTAATAGCTTATTTCATGTTCCATAATGAACCTTATGAAGAGAATTTCCAATTCTTTTATTTCCTTCACATGCCTCAGGCCACTCATTTTTGAATTAAATATTTCTAAATTTAACATCTTGTATATGGAATCCCTATTCCTTTTTTAAAAAACAATGAGAAATTTGGCAAATATTTTATTCTGAATAGAGAATATTTTACTCATCTATAATAATAAAAGCATTATATGCTAATTAGACCAGACAGCCGAATGACCTTCTGGACATCATTACAGATGTCTTCCAGACAAAGCCACGGCGGTAGGGGCTGAGGCAGAGGCAGCTAGGGCCGTTCCCGCAGGCAGGTGAGCAGTTAGGGGTGATGAGGCAGGCAGGCAGAGTGGTTAGGGGTGATGAGGCAGGCAGGCAGGCAGGCAGGCAAAGAGGTAGGAAGGACCAGGCAGGCAAGCTGAGGTGGTTAGGAGTGATCAGGCAGGCAGGCAGGCAGAGTGGTTAGAGGTGAGCAGTTAGGGGAGTTTAGGCAGAAGGGTTAGGGGCAATCAGGCAGGTAGGTGAGTGATTAGGAACCAGCGGTTCCAGATTGTGAGAGGGTGCAGGCCAGGTGAGGGACTCCCCACTCCCCACATGCATGAATTTCATGCACCGGGCCTCTAGTAATGTATAAAATATTTTCAAGAAACTAGGTGTTTAATTTTGCATAACTTATAATTAAAATATAAGTGTTTATCAAGTGTTTCCAAAGCATATTTCCCACTGCAACTTGATAACATGAAACAGTAAATGAAAAAATAACATTGTTAATGGCAGCGCTCTAAATTGATGTAAAAAGTGCAAAATTATATGTAACAGACAATATGAGAATGGGGCAATATACACATTAAAGTACTGAACATATGGTACAGGCAACAAGTACAGTAAAAAAAAAAAAGGAGAAATTGGTGTTTGCTGGATTCATAAGAACTTCGTGGAGGAGATGGAATTTGATCTGATTTTTAAATGTATTTAAACAAATATAGAGGAAGGCATTCTATATGAAAGCAAAATGTGTAGGTATTAATTTGTTTAGGCTCCTTAATGTGGCAATACAGACCCTCAATACCTGCCTGCTTCTTGATCCTCATTGCATCTTCTCCTAGCCTTTTATGTTAGACTTTAATCTCAAACTGCTTTTAGTTCTTCATATAAGATTTCTTTGCTCTGGCTAGTTTGGTGTAGTGGAAAGAGAGATGGCCTTGGGACCAAAGGGTCGCGGGTTTCAATCCGATCACTGAGATTGCCAGCTTGATCCCCAGTGTGGGGCATGCAGGAGGCAGTCAGTCAATGATTCTCTCTCATCATTGATGTTTCTACCTCTCCCTTTCCTTTCTTTTCTGAAATCAATAAAAATATATTAAAGTAAATAAATAAATAAAATTCTTTTTCCACCTGTGCCTTTCCTTATTCTGTTTTCTGTTCTAAAATACCGTTACCTAATTTTTCAATTTGCTAACTTTTTAACTTTTTAAGAGTTTTAGCCCAGAACTCACTTTCTCCAGTAGTTGCTGACCTTGCTGGATTAGAAGCCCCTTCTTTTTCCTACCATAATACTCTCTGGGATCTCTACCACTGCACATACTATATAATAAAAGGCTAAAATGCAAATTGTCCCCTTGAATGAGAGTTTGACCTGGGGGTGGGGCTGGCCAGCCAACTTCCCACAGGCCTCCCTACCCCCGGCTGGGTCCAACCCTGATTGGGGGTGGAGCCAGTTGACCAACCTCCTGTGTCCCCTCACCCTGGCTAGCCTGGCCCAATCGGCCCTGATCGGGGCACCTGGCTGGACCCCACCTGTGCACAAATTTGTGCACTGAGCCTCTAGTTGTATTATACTTACCTTTATATATTTCTATCTCTCTCTACCACAGTTCCTTGAGCGCAAGGTCTCTTGTATTGTTGTTGTTGTTGTTTTTTAAATCATTATGTTTTTGAATATAAAAGGGCCAACAATTATTTATTGAATGGATGAAAACTTGTTTTCTTTATTTACAATAATATTTTCAGACTTTAAAACTCCCCTTAGTTCTAGTATTTTGAAATTTATTTAACAAGATCAGATTTATACTTTACTTTATAATATTCTATTCCCTTCTGGAACCTCAACAGTCTTTGTACCTTGACCCTATCACATAATTCTTCACTCTACTTCCTGAGAAAGTAAAGAGCGTGTTCTTTTTTCCCTAAGTTTACTCATTCAACAACGTGTTTCTCTTCTACCTGACTCCAAGACCTCATTTCTTCAGTTATCCCTTCTTTTCATATTTAATCACTTGATCTTTACTGGCTTCTTTCTGTAAGATGTGAAATGTTTCCATTTTTCTCCTATCCCCTAACCTTCCCTTAATTATTTATAACCTTAAAGTACTACCTATATCTCATTTTGTGAGAACTGCTCATGGATCACCCTTTTATATTCCAGATCAATTTGTGTCAGTAAGAACTACCATGTTATCCTTCTGCCAAATTCCATTTCCTTTGAACTATTTCTTGAATTCCTCAGTAGCCTAAGAATTCTTCTCCATAGATTAGTTAGATCAGAATTGCACTGCTACAAGTGGTCCTGATACCATTTACTCCAGTTTGCTGTTGCACTTAAAACCATTTTGGTTAATGAGGTTATTTCCAAATTAACAAATAAAAATTTAAACTTAGTTTAGCATCTTATTTTCTAGGTAACATAAATGAGGCTCGGGCACTGTGTGCTTTGAACTCTCTAAACACTTAGAGCCCCCTTTTTAATTTCTGGTGCCTTTTTTAAAATGTGTTCTTATTGATTTGAGAGAGAAAAGAAATAAGAGGGATAGAAAGAGAAAAACATCAAAACAACATCAATTGGTTACTTCCTACAGCCCTCTTGTGTGCATGTGCCCTTAATGGGAATAGAACCAATGACCTCTCAGTACATGGGACAAAGCTCAACCAGTTGAGCCACACCATCTAGGGCTATCTGTGGTGTGTTTTATATCATGCTTAGTGTTATTGTGTCTGGGGTTACACTTATTTGAATAAATGCTTTATTCGCTTTTACAGACCTTGAAGGTAAACACCATTGACTCAAATATATATCACCTGCAGTTTCTTGAACAGAGATTTATTGAATTATGTCACTGTTTTTTATTAGCCTACTAGAGGCCCAGTGCATGAAATTCATGCATGGTTAGGGTCCCAGGCCTGGCTGGCAATCGGGGCTGATTGGGGCCTTCCAGCTGCTGGCTGACCTTCCTCCTGGCTACTGGCTGGGGCCTTTCTTTGTTCCACACTGCCCTCTGCTTGGTCAACACATGTCATAGCAAGCAATCAAACTCCTGGTCTCTGGTCGAACTTCTGAGGGGACACTTTGCATTTTAGCCTTTTATATAGATAGATATAGATATAATAAAAGTCTAATATGCAAATTGACTGAAGGGCAGAAAGCAGTGGAACCGCTCTGATGTGCACTGACCGCCAGGGGGCAGACGCTCAATGCAGGAGCTGTCCCCCAACTGTATGTCTCAGACAAGCCAAGGCAAGTGCCAGCAGAGATTTACCCCTCCCCCCCAATCACCCTACTGGTCACCCTGCAGGGAAAGGCAACCAGCAGTGGCAGTGTGTGTGTGTGTCGGGGGAGGGCGAGCAGGGCGGCTGGTGAGGGGATGATTGCCTCATTGATTGTCACCTCCCACAGAAGGAGGTGACCCGTGGCTGTGTTGGAGGAATCTGAGGGCGGGGCTGGCCAATGAGTGGGTGCCACTCCCTTATCACTCCACTGGTTGCCTCCAAGGCAGGTGCCAGTGCGGGCCCCCTGATTGCCCCTCCAGTCACCCCACAGATTGACCCTGATTGCTGGCCAGGCTATGGACCCTCACTCATGCACAAATTTCATGCACCAGGCCTCTATATATAATAAAAAGCCTCATATGCTAATTAGATCAAACAGCTGTCTGGACGGCCTTCTAGATGAAGCAGGGGCTGCAAGGGGCTGCAAGGGCCAGCTGGGGCTGGGAGGGCTGAGCCCCTTTCATGAATTTTGTGCTTCAGGCCTCTAGTCTGTATATAAAGTCATTTTATGCCCTGACTGATTTGGCTCAGTGGATAGAGCGTTGGCCTATGGACTGAAAGGTCCCAGGTTCTATTCCAGTCAATTGCATGTGCCTTGGTTGCGGGCACATCCCCAGTAGATGGTGTGCAGGAGGCAGCTGATCGATGATTCTCTGATTGATGGTTCTAACTCCCTATCCCTTTCCCTTCCTCTCTGCAAAAAAATCAAGAAAATATTTTTTTAAAAAGTCATTTTAAAAATTCATATGTGGATGCTTTTCCATTTTCCCTCATTATATAATTGTTCTTCTCTGGGCTTTTTCTAGTGTGATACCTATCAAAGTTTGTTTATCACAGATACAGGGAACACACTGCACATGCGACTTTATTTGACTCAGTTTCCCAGTATCCTATTCCCACCTTTCCAAGGATGCAAGTGGCCTGTTAAATACAGTGCAGCATGCAGTGTGAGAAACATCGAGTGCCTGACTTTTGTAAATTATTGTATTGGGCAGTGTGAGGATATAAAAGTGAATGAGATTTGGCACTAATCAAGGAACTTACAATATAACGGTTAACACAACTATTGCTTATACATGACGGAATATAAGTCATGCTTTGGTCATTTTTTTCTCAGTCTTTTAAAGAAATATACATACACTAGGTGTATACATATAATACTTTAAAAATATATTTACACAGTCTCTTCAAATATATATATATACACACACACACTAGCTTTTATATATATATATATGTATATATATGTATATATATGTATATATATAACTGTATATATGCATACATGCATGTTATATATATACGTATATATGTGTATATGTATATATACGTATATAACATGTATGTATGCATATATATACAGTTTTCACTTTTTGTGACAAATGTCACCCATATTTCACATCTAAATTTTATATTTATAATTACTTATGAAGGAGATATGCTTATAAGACTGATATAGCATACAGTTTAAGTATTAAGAGTATTCCTGAGAATAAAGGCAATATGATAATACCAACTTAGGGGCTATTAAAAAAAAGGAAACTTGGAAGTTATAGCTTTTTAACAAAGAATTTTGGGGGGAAATATTTTAGTTACTGAAAAATCAAGTTTTTGGTATTTGTACAGCTATTGTTGATTTTGTTTACACTCTTAATGTTTTAGCTAATGTCAAAGCTCACAGTCGTTATTATGTGAAATGATAGTGTGAAATTGATGCTGTTATAGTATAACAATAAGGACGTGACTCATGTATTTTATGTACACATGCATTCAACTGTAGTGACAAACGGCTTTATGCTGTGTGATTAAATGCATATTAGCGTTTGCCCTAGGCATTTGATTATTACCATCTTTACTTCATTACATTACCACACTGTATGGTCATATAATTTATAAGATAATACACACATCACTTTGTTGCTGATAGGAATTATTCTGTTTTATGGATGGTGTCCTTTAATTTTGCCTTTCATGGATTATAAAATTGGTTAATATCTGCTGAAGTGAATCACTGGAGAAGCAAATAAAGATGCTGGCCTCAGGTCACAGTGTCATTTGTGATACTGGCAAAATCTCACAGGCTCATTTATCCCTGTACATGATTGATAACAGCATGGGTTAAATGGAGAAAGCTTTGCTTCTATTAAAGGATCATCATGAATGAAGACCTCCCACTTAATAGTCAGGCATGATGAGAAGACAAGAGACTGTCCACAGGTCAAATTAAATAACTTAAATAATTTAAGTAGAATGACAGTGTAATTTGTCCATTTTGTGTTATTACTCTGACCCCTATCAGGATTATAGACTAACTTACTTTCCACTGTAGGTAGAGCATTTAAGATGCAATTTTTTAATAAATACTTTCAAAGACTTAAAAGCCTTTCTGGCTTTTAATTGTGGTAAAAGACAGATTTTTATTACGTGTTTAAAATAAAGCTTTTTAAAAGAAAAATAGCAATGCTGTAAAATACAGAGTCAGTAATATGGTGAATGCTGAGGTAATGTTTTAATCATTTGATAATAATTAATGCTTTAAACATTTTATAATAAATGTATTTTTTCAAATGTATATTTAATGAAATATCAAACAATTAAGTGATTATAAATAGAATATATTATATTTGTTTTAAATGTATTATAAGCAATAAATTTAATATTACAAATTACTATAAATAAATGAACTATTTACAAGATTTTTAACACTTGGAAGCCAAGTGTTAAAAATAAAGATAGTCAGGATTTTTTTAAAATAAAGAAAGCTTTTTTATACACTTAAAAAAAATTTTATTGATTGCTTTTTGAGAGAGAGAGAGAGAGAGAAACATCGATTTGTTGTTCCACTTATTTATGCATTCATTGGTTACTTTTGTGCCCTGACTGGGGATCTAACCCCCAACCTTGGTATATTGGGTTGATGCTCTAACCAACTGAGTTTATCTGGCCAGTAACGACTACTTTCCTGTATAGAATCATTGCTCAGCTATTCAAGTTGTGATTCAAAATATGGAAAGGCATATGCACTTTTGGAGTTATTTATAATAATAACATTGAAATATGAGAGTATTTTGATTTGTTAAGAGTAAAGTATGAAATGTAGTCATCCTCATTTCTTTTTTTTATTTTGTTAATCCTCACTGGAGGATTTTTTTTTTTTTTTTTTTTTTTTTTTTTTTTGAGAATGGAAGTGGGAGAAAAAAAGAGAGAGAAGAGAGAAGAGAGCAACATTGATGCGAGAGAGACACATCTATTGTGTTGCCTACCCTGACTGGGGCCCGGAATCAAACCTGCAACCTATGACCAGAATTGAAACCATAACTATTTGATGAATAGTCACTGGCTTTTAAACCTTTGTGAAAAACCAAGACTTAAATACATTACCTCATTTAATCCTCACACAGTGAAGTAAGTGTCATTGTCTCTGTTATGCAGATGAGGAAAAAGAACTCTAGGGAAGTCACACAGCCTGTAAGAGGAGATAGAATTTGAATCCACATGTTTTGGATTCAGTTGTAGGAATTGACAAATATACATGTCTTTTTCAAAAGCGCATAATATTATATTTACCACAAAACTGGTTCATTTCTGACTTTATCAAGCTTGCTTGTAATAGCGTTGTAAAAACTTTTTTGCACTTTGACCCATAGTAAGAAGTACATTTCACATTGTGATCCGGTATGCATACATGTACTTACATTTACATATAATTAAAACCCGTTTTATGAAGTTTACATGTAAATATTATAGATATATTCTAATCTGTTTTATTCTCTTTCATGATAAGAAATGCTGCTTGCAACTAAACTGATTTCATATCTCTCTATTGGTTCTCAACTGAAATAATTCTGTGCCAACTTAGAACATATGCAGTAAAGTACTCTCCTCCATTATAGAACTTATATGTACTTTATAGAAAAGGAGAATGAAGGGGAAAACATCACATGCTTTTTATCACTGAAAGACAACTACAGTTAACAATTTGGTGTATTTTCTTTCAATATCTTTTTTCTGATGGTATTTATATTGTTATACTTTTAACCATGATGCTTATATAAATTTTAATCCCATTTTTTTAGTTTAGTATTTTTAAAAAATATATTTTATTGATTTTTTACAGAGGGGAAGAGAGAGGGATAGAGAGCAGGAACATCGATGAGAGAGAATCATCCATCAGCTGCCTCTTGACTGGAATCGAACCCGGGACCCTTCAGTCCACAGGCCGACGCT
This sequence comes from Vespertilio murinus, assembly GCA_963924515.1. Classification (NCBI taxonomy): domain Eukaryota; kingdom Metazoa; phylum Chordata; class Mammalia; order Chiroptera; family Vespertilionidae; genus Vespertilio; species Vespertilio murinus. The sequence continues at coordinate 152,121,649 of OZ004709.1, read as the reverse complement.
CTATCCACTGAGCCAAATCGGTTTCGGCTAGTTTTGTATTTTTTATCAAAGTTATGTACACACAATGTAAATAATTACAACTTTTTTTTTTTTTACAAATTTCGTTCAGAAAAACAGTAATATCCCCTGCAATTTACTTTTCTCTAGTCTAGAGCAACTACTTTAAACTATTTTAGCTGATTCTTCAGACATTTGCTTCCATAGCTCTAAATAATAATGTGCTTATCATTGCTACATCTTGATTTTCCAGTTTTAGTCATGATCTAATCACTTTCCATAATGGCAAATGAAGATTTAACTTTTTTTCACCTTTGCTTTAATTCTTCCCCTTTCACATACTATCCTCATCATATAGTTATTTCATAATCTTGATTTTATAAGTAATTTATGACCACATAAATGCTATTCACAGCTGAACCTTTGGAGTGTGCTATGATTATTTTTTCTTTACCTATACAATTAATGTTTTCATCACTAACTCACCCTCATACTTTTCCCAGATATATGAACCTCTTATTGATAGATTCTTCCTTCCCCCAACTGATGGACGGAGAATGACATAAACTTCACCTGCAGTCCGAACATTCCTGAGCACATAACCAGACACCTTTATATGGACTGTACATTGAACCCCCAATCAGCACCTGCCAAATACCCTAAGCCCCTGATTCCTAAGTCTCTAGGTTCCTAATCATGTGTCTTACATGAAACCACTAGTTCATATGCTGAGTGCCCTAAGCTCTGAAAATATGAAAACAGCTGGTAATCTGGTAATCTCATTCTATTGATGAACTTTTTACCAGTGTGTACTAAACCACTTCCATTTGGATTGGTTGATCTCAAGGTTTGCTGTACCAGTGTCATCTTTGTATCCCCCTTCACAGATCCCTCTAGGATCCTTTTCCTCTCTTGTGTAGGATCCCCTGTATCCCATACCTTCCTCTTTCTTGGAGAAATCTTTAAGTAGCTTCCTGAGAAAGGAAGCATGGAAGATAAATTGGCTTGGACACTGCATGTCTGAAAATACCTTTTACCTTCACATTTTTGTGTGGCTGGCAAATTCCATTGGATAATCTTTTCCCCTAATTTTGAAGGCTTAGCTTCTTTATTCTAGTTTTCATTTTATATGGGCTCCTAAAGCAAACCCTAATTTTTATTGTAGATATTGAAAACTCTAATGTAATTCTTAGTCCTTTGCATGGAAAAAACATTTTTTCCTTTCTTAAAGCTTATGGAATCCTTTCCATTTCCTCTAGTGTTACATTATCTCACCATGATGTGTCTTGGTTCAGCCCTTAATGAACTCTTTGGAAACCCATATTTTTTGTAGTTCTGGGGAGATTGATTCTGAAAATGATTTATTTTCCTCCAATTTCTTTCTGAGAGAGAAACATTGATTGGTTGCCTCTAGTAGGAGGCACAATGTTTGGTGTAAAACAATTAGTGAAGGGCCAGACCTTGCCTGCTATATTAGGAACCCAGCCTTTAGGAGAAGAATGGGAGAGGCAGATTTAGTCCTCCAGGGTACTAGAGTGACAGAAAAGATCAGCCACAGGGAAATGAAATTCAGTCATTGTTTTGCTAAGTGCTTTGTGTATGAAGATCAGAATAGGAGTAATGACAAAACTTATTCACTATTAGCACTAGAGGATTATGGGATACCAGTTGTTATATTTTTATGGTAACTGTACTTTTACTTGAAAACCTAGAAAAAAAAATTTTTTACATTACAGAAAATAAATGTCAACATGGAGAACGATTTTAAGATTGACTCATCATCATCTGCCTTTGCTCTTCAAAGTTCTTCAGAGACATTGTTTTCTATTCAGCTGTTAGATTTCAGAACTAGTTTACTGGAAGCATTAGAAGAATTACGTATGCGAAGGGTAAGTACCTTTTTAAATTGCTGTTTTAATAAATAACTGGATTTGTCCAGTTTAAATTTTGGTTTAAAGGAAAAAAAAAACACCTAACAAAAATAAGCTCTTATTTAGAAAGAAGAAATATAGTCCAAATAATGAAGTAAAAGAAAAAAGGATAAATTTTGTTGACATCAGGGAATGGGAAATAAGAATTTATAAACCAAAGCAAAAAATATAGTAGATTTTCAGATTGTTAAATACTTGATAAATCAGCTAATATTTGTTGAAACCTTGGAATGCATAGATAGCACCATAGTTAGACACTGTGGATGATTAAAAAAAACTATTTGTTAGAAGATTACATTTTTTGTTAAAGTTATGAGTTAAGTACCTATTGAAATGATTAAATGATGAAACAAGATAAAGATAACACATAATTGACAAAATAAATGTATATAGTAAGTATTCTGAGTTCAAAAAATAAAATATTCTTAGTTTTAAAATGATAACTCTGAAACTTTTAGGAAAGAGACATCTGGTATAAAAATTTTAGCAGGAGCCAAAACCGGTTTGGCTCAGTGGTAGAGCGTCGGTCTGCGGACTGAAAGGTCCCGGGTTCGATTCCGGTCAAGGGCATGTACATTGGTTGCGGGCACATCTCCGGTAGGGCGTGTGCAGGAGGCAGCTGGTTGATGTTTCTCTCTCATCGACGATTCTCGCTCTCTATCTCTCTCCCTTTCTCTCTGTAAAATATCAATAAAATACATTTTTTAAAAATTTTAGCAGGAGATCAATATTGTTCAAAGCTGTTCTATGTTTCTTGGGACTCCTTTTGTAGGAAAATTTTTAGCTGTGACCTTTTCGAGTGTTGCCTTCCCTTATTTCTTTTCTTCTATTACCTTGTTCTGGAACTCCCCTTAGGTAGTATATTATTGGATCATATCATTCTATCTGTTATGACTCTTAACTCTTTTATAGTTTTTGTATTTTTTTTATTTATAGCATGTGTAATTCATTTTGTTGTTTCCTAACTGTCTTTTCAAACTTTTTTTTTCTGCTATCTAACCTTGATGAGAGCTTTTAATTTCAAGGGTTACATTTTCATTTCTAGAGGTTTCTTCAAAGGATCTGCTATGGTCTGAATGTTTGTGTCCCCCATATACATATGTTGAAACCTAATTTCCAGTATGATGGAATTAGAAGGTGGGGCTTTGGGAGGTAATTAGGTCATGAGGCCCAACAGAGCTCTAGCCCTTTTGGCTACGTGAAGTTATGAACTGGAAAGCTGCTCTCACCAGACACAGAACCTGACGTTGTAGGCACCCTGATTTCATACTTCCAGTCTCCAGAACCATGAGAAACAAGTTTCTGTTGTTTATAAGTCACCTTGACTATGCCATTTTATTGTAGCAGCCTGAACAGTCCAAGATAGAACTCAACAATTTAGTGCTATGCCAATAAAAAAACAGTGAGATGTTTTTTAGAATTTGGCAGAATGATTCTAAAGTTATATCTATAAGAAAATGTATTAATACGTACAAATTATGTTATACACCTTAACTAATACAATGTTATGTGTCATATTCATTAGCTAAAAAAAAATGTATGAGTATAGATAGAAAATAAAAAAAGAATTGCTACTTGCTCTCTCTGATAATAAAGGCTTCTCCAATCTATAATAATAAAGGTGTAATATGCAAATCAACCGAATGGCCAAACAGCGGAACGACCTTCCAGATGACCACACTATGACACACACTGGCACCAGGCCAGACAAAGCAGGTATGATGCAAATGGTCAGGGGCCCCACCACCGCCCCATGATAATTCCACAGAGGGAGGCCCAGGCCACTGGCTGGCGGGTCATTCAGTCAGGGGCGCAGGCCGGGCACCCCTCCCCATCCTCACCCCAAGTGCACAAATTTCATGCACTGGGCCTCCAGTACTGTAATAATTAAAAATGTGATATTGTTGCAGGAACAAATAGATCAGTAAAATAATCAATCCAATGGGGGAAAGAAGGAAGTCAATATATGGCACTTGGACAATTCATACATAATATAAAATGTAAAGAGAAAATATACAAATACTAAAAAATATAAGAAATAATTTTATAGTCTTTGGAATAGTCCTTTCTTAATGAAAAGATGGTGGCCAGATATGACAATATACAAGATGTTAAGGATGAATAGGAATTTTGGATCATTCCAAGGGCTTATCAATTGTGCTAGTATTGTTAAGAAATTAAATTTGGCTTTCTGATTGTATTGTGTATTTATTTTATTGATGTCTTTTAGCTTTATTCTTTATTTTACTTAATTTTCTGTTCTTTTTGTTTTGATGTTTTGAAGATGGATATTTAGTTAATTAATTTTAACTTTGTTTTTCTAACAAAGTATTTAAAGCTGTAAACCTCTCAGCATGATTTTAGCTGGGTCACTCAATTTTCACATATTTTATCTTCATTATCATTCAGTTCAAATTACTTTCTAATTTTCATTGGAATTTCTTTTTGAACCCATGAGTTATTTAGAACTGTATTACTGCTTTTACAAATATTTGAGAATTTTATTTTTGTTAACTTAAAAAAAAACAATTTCTAGCATCATTCCACTGTATTAGATAATATACTCTATATAATTTCAGTCACTTAGTATTTGTGGATCTTTGCTTTCTAGTCAAGCATATAATCAATTTTGATAAATATTCCAGCATAGATGAACTTGAAAATAATGTGTGTTCTCCATTTCTTGGGTATAATGTTCTAGGAATATGAATTTGGCCAACTTTGTTAATTTTGTTCACATCTTCTATCATTACTGATTTTTTTGTCTATATTTTCCTTTTTTTTGTTTATGTGTTAGTGTGATTATTTTCTTCTGTCCTTTTAGTTCACTAATCTCTTCCATTTATTTAATCAGCTGATAAAGGCAAGCTATTGAATTCTCAATTTTATTTCTTGTTTTTCTAAATTTTTGGTTCTTTTGTAATCTTCAATTCTTTGCTGAAATTTATTTTATTATATATTTTTAGCATATTATTTCATATATCTTAATGTCTATGGCTATAAACTCTGATTTCTGGATTTGTAGAAGCATTTCTATTATCTATTTTTTTCTCTCATGATTTTTTGTTATTTTACCTTATTTTCTGAGATGTAGGGTAAATTTTGATTAAATGACTTTATGCATGAAAAATTGCAAAGAAAATTTGAGGCTTTGCATGCTATTTTCTTCTAGAGAAGTTTACTTTGCTTCTGTAAGTAAGGATGGGCAGATCATCTTACCTATCAGAGATTGAGATCACTGGAGGCTCAGTATCCATTTTTGTAAGGGCTAGTTTGTTTCCACCCTCTCAGAGTGTAGCTCTTTGAGCTTCCAACTAAAATCCTGGGATACTGCTGGAAAACAAATCAGTTTCACTTACAAAGAGATGTTGACAGGAAGCCAGGAAGGCTGGTCAACAACTTTAATTGCTCTAACCTTTAGTTGAGATATTGTTAGCTGAAGCAGCCTCCACCTTGTTTGTCCCATGTAAGTTTCTGTTATTTCCTGCCTAAGGACTACATGTAAATGTCTGTTTATGTTTCCTAAGATGTTTTCCCCAAAGCCTCAATGAAAGGGGATGGCAGGGCCAGAGCAGGGGTAGTTCTCCCACTAGAGCTGGACTACCGCCTGGCCCCCCATATCGCCAAGTTGAATTTCTTCAAGTCTCAAGTCTCTTCATTTGTGTGCGGCCCTTCTCCAGAACCTGAACCCTGAATTGGAACTCTTTATGTGCGAGCCGTGAGAGAGTCCTACAGGATATTTTCCAAAATCCCTCTTCTTTGGTAGATCCTGAACACTAAGTTAATCCTCAGAAGACTGCTGGTACAACTGCCTCACTTCCTTAGCCCCTAGTGAATGAGTGAATGGCAATTGTCAGAATCTTCTCTTTTTGCTTTCATTTTCTGTATGATCTTAGACATGTATTCTAAATAATCAGTCTTTTTGCAGGTTGATGAAATTGTAGAATTTTACAGGTAGAAGTGGCCTGAGATAGCTTCTAGTCCAACCTAAAATCCAGAGAATTTTAAGAGACTGATACTCTGATCTCTCTGCTCCTTATCTGATGTTCTTCCATTAATATATATATATATTTAATAAGTTAACTAGAATGAATAATTCAGTCAACATAAAATTGGTCAATATTGTAGAGGGTTAGATAGTAAAGTTTCTTCAAAGAAGTAAGCACAATAGGTAATAAAGTCAAAGAAAGAGATTTATTACTCAATTGAACTACATTTTACTACTTACCTACACTGGAATTAGCAAAAGAGAGAGGGGACTTTACTCATTTTTTCCATTATGGATCTAATTTGTTAATTATATTTTATTGGGAGAAAAGAATTTTAAAGTATCATTATCTACAGATAAACAATCTGAATCAACTAAAAAGTTTATAGTGAATTTATAATGTTTGCTTTTTAGAAGTTAGACACCATTTCTGGTAAATTCTCTTATCTGATAGACAGAATAACTGATGAGTAGGGATGAACAATAACAAAAGGGTCACAAATTCAACTTCCTTTGGATTCATTGACATATGATGGGAATAGGGTAGGAATTGTATTGAACTGGAGAACCTAGTATGTCTTCAGTTCAACCTACCTAGGATTCAGCTTAAGAAAATTGTTGCCATTATAGAAAAAAAAAAATGAGCCCTGTACTGTTATTTCTTCCAATTATTGAAGACTTTAATGTAGCCCCACTGCTGTGGCTCAGTTAGTTGATGGTTGAACTATGAACCAGAAGGTCACTGTTTTATTCCCAGTCAGGGCACATGCCCAGGTTGCGGGTTCAATCCCCAGTGTGGAGCGTGCAAAAGGCCACCAGCCAATGATTCTCATCATTGATGTTTCTATCTCTCTCTCTCTCTCTTCCTCTCTGAAACCAATAAAAATATTTTTTGTAAAAAGACTTTAATGTAAAATCTATTAGATCCTAAATATTGGTACTGGATTAAAAGTTTATAAACCAGATTTTTAAGTATTTTTAAGCTAGATTATCTATACAATGGGAATGAAAGGCTTCTATCACAGAACTTTCAAACTTTAAAATATGCATTTTTATAACCTTTGAAAAACTTCTTAGTCTTGCTCTAAGATAATTTAAATTTTAATAGTCAAAACATACCATACAAATCAATCACTATACTCTCATATAGTGTGTATCATGGATTATGATGAAACCATTATGGGAGTTCAGAGAAAGGATACTTTAAATGTATTAAATATCTAAACAGAAGTAAATCTTGGAGTTTTACAATAGCAATAAATAAAACGTATGGAAATTTGGGTATTCTAGTATAGCAATGATTTGCTAAGGAAATTGTGAAAGAAAACTGGGCAATTAATGGTATAATATGTGATAAAGCAGCACTTCAGTGTCCCATAAAATTAGTTATGCTATCAGTGGACTCATACAACTCTGTGATTATAATGATTTGTAGAATGTATGTTTATGTTACATGGAAAGCTGATACAATGGGTGTTATTCACATTGCTGAAAGTAACATAATATGCCTCTCTATGAGGATTTAAAATTTACTTCATGCTTTCTATTAAAAATTATTTACTTTTTTGAACTTTTTATTTTCTGTGCATTTTTAAGCAGCTTTCAAAAGCTATTAATAAAAATTCTTGTTAAATTGTTAATGAATAAAAAAAATATTAAATTTGGTGAAAAAATACCATCTGAAACTTCAATAAAGTATCCAAGAATATCGAACCTCAAAAGTGTTTATTTTTTATTAGCTGCCTTAGGACTACAAGGATTTAAGTGTTTTATAAAAACAATAAAAGAGGAGTAATTTGATGGTTTATTTACTCTTTATAACCTTTAGAAAGTGTCATGCTTTTTAAAAAGTGCTTGCTTCAGGCTGTAGTTTTACAAGATGGGCTATGTATTGGTCAGACCTCTTTAATTCTTGACCCTGAACAGATTTAGGGACGTAGTATGTACAGCAGGCACATGTCCAAGCAGCCAAAACTGTAACTGGGTACTTTTATTCTCTTTTTCAAACTCATAATCCACCTCCTACAAAATTGCCCAATTCAGTTTCTTATGTTGTTTAATAAAATACTAATCACTCTTTCAGACAGTTTCTTGGTTTGATTAGCTACAAAGTATTCTAGATGAAAAAAATCTGATATATAGGGGAGAGCCTAAAAGTTCATATTTTTAAAAACTTCTTTTCTTAAATACTATTTAAACTACTGTTTTCATATTAGTCAACTTAATCTATTACAGCGATTTCTAAAATAAAAAATATTAATATTAGAACATTTACAGTAATTCTTAAAATTCTATTTTTCCATTCAACAAATATTTCTAGGTTTTTGTTTTTTTTACATATTCTACCCAGTAATCAGAATATACTTACATGTTTAAAATAGTTAATATGATTCAGTGTGGTTTTCTAACTTTTGTGGGATATGAATATTAAATTCTGAAGTATTAGAAGGAAAGGAACATATATGATACATATATCATAATCCATATTGTTCTACAGAACCCATGGTCTTTTAAAGGTAATATAATGCATGTTAAGGAGACTCTGGAGACAGATCATCTAGGTCAGTGGTCAGCAAACTCATTAGTCAACAGAGCCAAATATCAGCAGTACAACGATTGAAATTTCTTTTGAGAGCCAAATTTTTTAAACTTAAACTACATAGGTAGGTACATTGTTATTAACTTAATTAGGGTACTCCTAAGCCAGCCTTTGCTAAAAAATCAAGGGGCCAAAGAGCCGCATGTGGCTCGCAAGCTGCAGTTTGCTGACCACTGATCTAGGCTTATCTCGTATGTGACTTTAGGCAAGTTACTTATCCTCTGGCTTAACCCAGTTTCTTTATCTATAAAATGTCAATGACAAGAATGCTCACCTCATAAAATTAAACCTAAGATTAAATTAATCAAAAAGTGCTGACCAGTGATTCTCATCATTGATGTCTCTATTCCTCTCTCCTCCCTTCATTTTGCTGAAATTAATAAAAATCACTTTAAAAACATTCTGCTTGATCAAGGTGTATAATTTTTTATACATTGTTGGATTTCACTTGCTAATATGGTATTGAGGATTTTTTTTTTTTTTTGTCAAAACTTCTTGTAGATATTGGTCTTAGTTTTTTGTTTTTGTTTTTGTATTATCTTTGTTTGGTTTTGGTGTCATAGTAAACAGGACTCAAAAAATGGGTTGCAGTGTGTTCCTATTGTATTTTTCTGGAAGAGTCTGTGTGAATGTAGTGTTAATTTATCTTGAAAGGTTTGTTAGAGTTCTTCAGTGAAACCATCTGGCCTGGAAACTTCTTTTTGTAGGAGCTATTAACTTAATGGTTGTAGAGCTATTTAGATTGTCTATATCACCTTGGGTGGGGTTTGGTAGTTTTGTGGGTTTTGAAGAATCGGTGCATTAAGAACATGACCTTGTTCTTAGCATTCCTTATGAAGTTTTCAATAGCTGCAGTATTGTTGTATATGGCTTCTTTTAGCTCTCTGAGCATAGTGAAAATTGTTCCTTTAAAGTCTTCGTCTAGTAAGTTCATCATCTGTAATTGCTCAAGGGCAGTTCCTATTCGTTTTCTCCTGTGTATGGATCACACTTTCCTGTTGTTTTTTCCATGCCTTGTAATATTTTGTTTAAAGCTAAACATGACCCTTTTGAATATGTGGCAACCTTAGAAATTAGTTTTCTCTCCCTCACCAAGATTGCTGCTTCTCATTTTTTGTTTTTGATCTTTCTGAAATAATTTTGTAAAGGCTGCAGTTTTTGTAATACATAGCTATTGAAGTCATCGTTGTGCTTCTTTTAGCTTAATTATCAGCTTTGTTTGACAGGGATTTCCTTAAGTACATTGAGCCAAAGGGGAAAAGCACACACCTCCCAGTCTTTGCAGAAGGCCTCTCTGCATGTGAGTGGGGCACACCTTCAATACTTAACCAGGCAGTTTTCAAGTCTGCCTGCTGAAGTTTTCCACGGAATTAGATTTCTCTAGTGATACCTTGTGTTATGGTATGGACTAATTCTGAAGAATTACATTATTTTAGACAGAATCAGAGGGGTTTTCTACATAACTGCTTCCTGTCTGTCTTTCGGCCTTTTCCTTTGACTTTTTGGGCCTTTCCTTAGTGCTGCTTCTGAGAGAGATAGAGAGAGAGAGAGAGAGAGAGAGAGAGAGAGAGAGAGAGAGAGAGAGAGAGAGAGAGAGAGAGTGTCTGTCTTTGCAGCTCCTCTTGTTAGTGGGTGGTTATAGTAGAAGGGAGAACAGGGCATTCTCTGATGTTCTTATTAAGGCTGATTATCACAGTGAAGTCCTCACAAGAGTTTTGATCCCTCCCTCATATTTAATGCTGTACTTAACATGTATTCCTGCTCCTCCTGGAGGTGTTTTATTTTCCTAGCCTTCTGCTCCTACCTGCAGTGGGTTTCTGCAGGTGCTCTCTTGCTGCAGTTTTTATTGCCCTTCCCTCTGTAGATAAGATTTTTGTTCCTTAGGGGAGATAAGGAAGGTAGAGTTTTCAGTTGTGGCTGTTAGCGCCCTTCCCCTGGGTCAGTTCCACTAGTGTCCTTAGCTGTGGTGCTGTTGTTGTTTTGTGGGTTTTGTTTTGTTTTTGTTCTTTCCCGAACAGATTAAGGTTTTTGGTCAGGAGGGGAAATAGAGAAGGTGACTTATAATTGCTCTTCTTCTCCCAAGCCAGTACCACCAGAGAAAGCTTTCTCAGGATTTTCCCCATCCTTCCCTGTAAGTACAGTGGGTTTCCTAAAAATGCAAAGCCACAAAACAAAACAAAAAAACAAGCCTGGTAGAAGGTATACACTTCCTTTGGGACCCCTCAGGGGACTCACAATCTTACACTAGCCCACATTCTGCCTTTAGCAGCTTAAGTTCTTTTAGCTGAGGTTTCTTATCAGTACTCAGTAGTTTATGTCTCAGGTAAGCAAATTTGCAATTTGTCTAGCTTTTTTCTTGTAAGAGCTACAACTGGGAGATTTAAGGTCCTAATTTTCCTAGCATCTTTCTTCTTCTTTTTGATGTAGGAAGCAGAAATTCAATATGAAGAGCAGATTGGTAAGATTATTGTGGAGACACAAGAACTTAAATGGCAAAATGTGAGTATATTTTTTTTTCTCAGATTAGCATTCTTAGCAATTGTTTTTAAATGTATTCTAATCTTTAATGGCAAAGTTAATTTTTAAATTTTCTAAACAAATTCAGAGTAGTATTAAAGTTCCCACTAAAACTGTTAACATTTGGGCTTCCAGAAAATTGAGAATAATTTTTATCCAGGCTTTCTGATAAGAAAATAACTAAGAATAATACTGAGTTTAATGCTGAAAACTGTGAACTATTTCACATCTGAGAAATATATTGTATGTTTTAGAGGAGTCAAAATATTTTTTAAAAAGTGAAACCTCAGAGCTGTACATGTGATCCTAGGTTGTTGTTACATACTATAACCAAAAAATTTAAAAGAATATTGGATTTTATTTTCTCTCTAGACTTATCTATATTAAAAGCATTTTAATAATGCTTCTTTTGCCTTTCCACCAAGGTAATTTTAAGCACTAAATATTGAAATATTAATTATGATAACCTTTCTCACTATTTGGCAATATTGAAATAGGAACAGAAGGTAACATACTAGAATCAGAATTCACATGCCAAAAGATAATTACCGTATTTGCCGGCGTATAAGACGACTGGGCGTATAAGACGACCCCCTAACATTTCCACTCAAAATACAGAGTTTGTTATATACTCGCCATATAAGACTACCCCCCACTTGGAGGCATATTTTTCAGGGCCAAAAAATCGTCTTATACGCTGGCAAATACGGTATTAAAAATTAGCTATGAGAATTAAAATATTTTAAAGCAATTGCTAACTTATGGAGAAATAAAAGTTGTGTGAGAATAGAAATGTAATTGTGATATACTTATATGACTCTGCATTGAATAAAAATTACATAGAGTAGTAAAAGTACTATTAAACTTAGCCACAATTTTTATATAACTGTTGGAAGAATAGAGGGAGTAGACGTAGGTTAATGACTGTACAAGAAAACTAAATTATCATAATAGGAGATCAATACATAAATTTTTACATTGTTTAATCAACATATATTAAGAGACATGGAGTCAAATAACAGAAATATTTGAAAGTGGCTGCTATATTTAGGCCTAATAGTTTTAAATTATGAGGGTTATTTGATAAAAATAGAAGAAAAATATAAAGTTATCTTTAATCTGAAGGACAGAACATAGAACTTCTACCAAAAAGGGTGAATAGGGGAGGGGGGAAAAGAAATGGAATCATATATGTGGATTTTTATTTAAAAATGCCCTGTGGGAGAGTAAAATCTCTGACATTTCTTTTAGCAATATTTCTTTCTGCTATATCTCCTTGGGTAAGGGAAACAAAAGAAAAAATAAACAAATGGGACTGCATCAGAATAAAAGTTTTTGCACAGCAAAGGAAACCATCAACAATGAAAAGACAACCTAGTGAATGGGAGAAGATATTTGTCATAGTACTGTAGATGAGGGGTTAATATCCAAAATATATAAAGAACTTATATAACTTGACACCATAAAAACAATCCATTTTAAAAATGGGTAAAGGACCCAAACGGACACTTCTCCAAAGTGGGCAAACAGTTGGCCAAGATATGTATGAAAAGATGCTCAGTGTTACTAATCATCAGAGAAATGCAAACTAAAATCACAATGAGGTATCACCTCACACCTGTCAGAATGGCTCTCCTCAGTAAATCCACAAGTGTTGGTGAGGATGTGAAGAAAAGGGAGCCATCATACACAGTTGTTGGGAATGCAGTTTGGTGCAGCCACTGTGGTAAGCAGTAGGGAGGATCCTCAAAACATTAAAAGTGGAATTGCCTTATAATCCAGTGACTTCACTTCTGAGTATGTATCCAAAGAAACCAAAAACTTTTGGTTGAAAGAATACATGCACCCTATGTTCATTGCAGCAGCAGAGGCTCAGTGTGGGGGTCCCTCAGCCTGGCCTGCGCCCTCTCGCAGACCAGGAGCCCTTGGGGGATGTCCAACTGCCAGCTTAGGCACATTCCCCAGGCTGCAGTGGGACATCCTTAGCGATGCCTCAGAGGCATGAGAGGCTCCCGCCACCACTGCTGCTCTTGCCAACAGTGCTCGCCAGCTGTGCACCTGGCTTCTGGCTGTCTGATGCTCCCCGTGTGGGAGTGCACTGACCACAAGGGGGCAGCTTCTACATCGAGAGTCTGTTCCCTGGTAGTCAGTGCGTATCTTAGTGACCAGTCGTTCTGCAGTTGGGTTAGCCTTTTATTATATAGGATTATTTACAATTGCCAGACTCTGGAAGCAGCCCAAGTGCCCATCAGTAGATGAGTGGATAAAAAAGTAGTAGTACATATATACCATGGAATATTATTCAGCCATATAAAAGAATGAAATCTTAACATTTGTGACAGCATGGATGGATCTAGAGATTATTATTGCTAAGTGAAATAAACCAATCAGAGAAAGAAAAATACAGTATTTCACTTAGTGGAATCTAAAGGACAGAATAAACAAACAAAATTGAAACAGATTCATAGAAAACAGACTAATGGTAGTCAGAGGGGCAGGGATTTGGGAGACTGGGGGAAAAGGCAAAAGGGTTAAAAAATAGAAAATGGCAGTTACAAAACAGTCATAGGGATATAAAATACAGCATAGGGAATATAGTCAATAATATTATAATAACTATGTATAGTGCCAGATGGGTACTTGAAATAGCAGGTGAAATACTTTGTAAAATATATGATTGTCTAACCATTAAGCTATGCAGCTGAAAGTAACACAAAATAGTATTGAATGTAAACTGTAACTGAAAAATAAAATAAAAATTTAAATGTCCTGTGATCATTTTGGTTTTGTAAAAGTTTAGTAGTATTTCAAAGCATTTAAAGAATCATATGTTGCTATGTGAACATTTGTGCCTAGATCATAAAATTGGTTTATTTGGAAACTCTAAGACTACAGTCTGCTTGTGTACAAAAAATGTTAATAACTTTTGATGGAAGATATTTTCTTGAAGAAAGCTTTGCAGCAAGCTATGTTTAGAGTTTAAATTTTAATAAGGCAATGTATTATATCATAAAGAAGCAACTGGAAGCAAAATAATTGTATGATAATTTCATGACAATTAAAAAAATCATAAAATTGGTTTAAAATTGCATTTCAGGAGCATGAAATTATATATGCAACAAATATATTTAATTTTTATTTACATAGTGAAACCAATTAAAGTTTAAACTGAAAGAGTTGCTAGAATTTATGTCTTTTTATCATTTTTTAAAATAGGAAACTCTTCAGAATCAAAAGGAAACCTTAACAAAGCAACACAAAGAAGCAATGACAGTTTTTAAAAAGCAGGTAATTTCAAAAGGATAGATATATACCGTAGTATAAATATAACATTTCCCCTTTATGAATATTGTAAGCTGTTTTCCATACACACTGAAGACTCACACAAAAATGTATTATTGAAGCAGGAAATGAATAAAGTTATTTTGAATCATAACTTATAATAAAGAGAATAATGTGGTAGAATGAGTTAGTTATGGAGAGAAATTGGGAAAACGATTTTCTTGTAGATGTGTTATCATCTGTTCTAAATAAATTAGGCTAATGATGTGGATGTTCTTTTTCTCTCCCTTCTCCTTTTTCCTCTGTTTAATTAGAATATCCTAGGATATTAACCCTTTCAACATTACTTCTTTACCCTAGCTAAAATTGTATCACTGATGAAAAGCAGAGATGCAAGTAGGGAGAGGTAAAAGATGAGGGGATGTGATTATCATGCACTGAAGCCTCCATAAATATTAACCATCAGCAACTAAGTAAGACAATAGAAAAATAGAAGAAAAGAAAAAGATTTTTAAAGAACTGAATAACAATTCCTTTGTTATTTTGAATTCTATAGCTCTTCTTTACAAACTCAAATTTCTCTCTTTGGTCCCTAGTTAGGAAATGTAAGTGTAAGAAATATGTTCCTGAAAAATATCCTCTGGAAGTGCTTTTTCTTATAGCCTTTCCAACATGACTGTTTCAAAAATTCATCCCCCTCCCTTTTTTGTCTTCATCTCCATATAGATGTGTGTTTATTTGGAAAAATAAATGTATAAAAAGAAATAAAACTATACACTGTAAATCACTAAAGTCATTGGTAATTTATACTTTAGCATATATTTATTTAAGCAAATGATAAACTTTCTTTTAGTCTGAGATTGACCTCATCAGAGTTATGGGAGTTTTAATTGAAGGGTAAGGAAGCAAAAACCAAATGTATAGCAGTCTTCTTTAGGAGAACAAGTCTTTATCTCTGATATCACAAGGGACTTTGAGCTAGATAAGGATTCAGGTATCTGAAGAATAGAGGAGAGAGTGCTCTGGGATTCTTTTTATTTTGTCTTCTTTCTTCCTTTCTTTCTTCCTTTCTTTCTTTCTTTTAAGGATTCTAGAGTGTAATGAGGCATATAGAAAATTAGATGGAGAAATTCCAAAGAAAAATTTCATTTCTTTTTTTTTTAATTCTTTCTGTTGAAAGTATTACATATAGTATTATATATGTCTTTCCCTCCCCCCCCACATTGACCTCTCTCTGGCCACCCCCACTCTTGCCCCAACACATTCTCTCACTTCCCTACCCTCTGTGTCCATTGGTTGTTCTTATATGCATGCATACAAGTCCTTTGGTTGATCTCTTACCCACCCCCACACACACCCTCCCCTACCTTCCCTCTGAAGTTTGACAGTCTGTTCCATGCATCTATTTTTTGTTATCAGTTTATGTTGTTCATTATATTCCACAAATGAGTGAAATCATGTGATATTTATTTTTTCTCTAACTTATTTCACTTAGCATAATGCTCCCCATGTCCATCCATGCTGTTGCAAATGGTAATCATTCTTTTTTACAGCAGCGTATTATTCCTTTGTGTAGATGTACCATACCAATGTTTTTCAGTCCACTCATCTGCTGATGGGCACTTAGGCAGTTTCCAAATTTTAGCTATTGTAAATTGTGCTGCTATGAACATAGGGAGTGATATGTCCTTTCTGATTGATGTTTCTGATTTCTTGGGATATATTCCTAGAAGTGGGATTACTGGGTCAAATTAGAGTTCCATTTTTAATTTTTTGAGGAAACTTCATACTGTTCTCCACAGTGGCTGCACCAGTCTGCATTCCCACCAGCAGTGCACAAGGGTTCCTTTTTCTCTGAATGCTCACCAGCAACTTGTCATTTGTTGATTTGTTGATGATAGTCATTCTCACAGGTGTGAGATGGCACCTCATTGTTGTTTTGATTTGCATCTCTCCGATGATTAGTGACTTTGAACATGTTTTCCTATGTCTCTTGGCCTTCTGTATGTCCACTTTTGAAAAATGTCTATTTAAGTCCTTTGCCTATTTTTTTATTGAATTGTTACTTTCCTTTTGTTAAGATGTATGAGTTCCCTATAGATTTTGGAGATTAGGCCCTTATTAGATAAAACATTGGCTAATATGTTCTCCCATGCAGTGGGCTTTCTTGTTGTTTTGTTGGTGGTTTCTTTAACTGTGCAGAAGCTTTTTATTTTGATACTAGCAGCCCAGTGTACAAATTTGTGCACAGGTGAGGTCCCTTGTGATAGTCTGCAGGGACTGGGCTGAACCTGTGGTCCAATGCTGCTGCTCCTGCCATGGGCTGATGCCACCATAGCGGTGCCTGCAGTGGCACTCGCCAGCCATGAGACCTACTTCTGGCACCTTTCCTAAGGGAAATGGGGGGAGGCCCAGGATGTGATCGGCCCTCTGGGCAGGTGGTGAAATGCTCTTGTTGGCCCAGGATCCAGATCTGTCCTGCTGATGCTCACGTAGGTTGTTGGGAGCCACTTGGGAGCTGCTTTTATATCATTTCTTTCTTTGGGAAGCATCTCAGGAGGGAAAGCAGCTGTAGTGCCTAAGGCCAACTTCCAGAAGGCCAGCAGTGCTCTAGGGATTATGCTGGTGGCACCAGTCCGTTGTCTAGCCTGTTCTCCAGAGATTGGACCTGCAGGACTACTGAGGGAGTGAGTGGCTGCTGCCCGGGCTGGTGGGCCGCTGGGATGGGTCAGTCAGCTGAGTGACACTCCCACTGTGGAGCGTCTGCCCCCTGCTGGTCAATGTACATCATAGTGACTGGTCAACTGGTTGTTCAATCACTTAGGCATAGACAGATAGATAAATAGATAGCCCCATTTGTTTATTTTCAACTTAGTTTCCTTTGCCCTTGGAGTTGTATTAGTAAAGATATTGCTACGACGCAACTTTGCCTAATATCCTTGCAGTGCTTGGAATATTTAACTAGTTTTCTTTGGCAAGTTTACTTTAGTTTTTCTGTTTTAAAAAGTCATTGTTTATTAGACTATTGCATGCATTTTTCAAATTTTTAGGAAATATTGTCAATGCAAATACAAATGGTATTTATTTCATAATAGTGTGCCGTTAGAAGATGGTATGTTATTATTTATGAGTAGATAGTAAATTACTGAAATATTTAAGAAAAAAACTTCTGGAGGGCAAACTAAACTTTCAAGAATGGTTGTTGTCTCTAATTAATTTCCTTTGTTTACTTGCTTTTTCCTTCCATTCATAGTTTTCATTATTTATTTTCTCATTCATTGTAAAAGTAGTATATTCACATTATATCAAGTTCTAACAATAATCATGTAAAATATATTTTTACTCTCATTGTGTAAATCACTGTAATGGTTTACTTACCTGTATTTTAATCTTTCTAATTTTTTGTAGTTGCAAATGAAGATGTGTGCCTTGGAAGAAGAAAAGGTATTAATTTTTTAATAATTTAAAGCATGGTTAAATGTATTTAAGTATCAATTGTTCCCCATAATGGAAAGGAGCATTAGTAATACACTAATGTAAACTGTTAATTGCTGAAAATCTTAGACACAGAAAGGATGCAAGGGAATCATGTTACTTGACCACTGTGATTTTGCAATTGAGAACATTGAGACCTAGCAAGACTTGCTGAAGTTCAAGGTCCCATTTTGAAGTGGTAAAATTGGGACTAGAACCCAGATCTCTTCAGCCCCAAATTAATGATATTTCCACTCTACTGCAATTAAGTATAATATTTTTAGTGCTTTTTAATGTAATTACCTTATTTAAAAAAACATTAAAATGATTGTCATATGGGTGCCAACCAATTGGAAAAGAGGACACAACTCAAAACAGTCCTAGAAATTAATCTGGCATGAAATATTTTCCTTTTCTATCTGATAGTTAATACATATTTTGAGTATGTCAATGAACATATCACTTATAATATTAATAATTTATAGTTTGTTATTTTTAGCGAAAGACCTTCTTTTAAAAATTCTCCCCTATCCTTAAATTTATAAGATAAATGTACCTGTATCTTATTAATCCTATATAATAAAAGGGTAATATGCAAATAGATTGAACAGAACAACTGAACAACCAAAGTGTAATATGCTAGTGATATACTCTGGCTGCTCAACTGCTCGCTATGATATGCATTGATCACCAAGAGGCAGATGCTCCAACCTGTAGGTTAGCTTGCTGCTGGGGTCCGGCCGATCGGGACTGAATGAAATGGTCTGGACATGCCCTGGAGCCCTCACGCGGTCCCTCCCCAGTCTGATCATGCACTGGTGGGGTCCCGCAGCCTGGCCTGTGCCCTCTCACAATTCAGGATCCCTTGGGGGATGTTGGAGAGCTGGTTTCAGCCTGATCCCACAGGCCAGTCTCCTTGGGAGGGTGCTAGATGCAGGGCTCTTAGCTGGCAAGCACTGCTGCAGCAAGCAAGCCTTTCCTGATCGGGACTGATTGGGCTTGAGCCTGCACAGTGGGGCCAGAATGAGCGGAAGCAGCGGGTAGGAGCTGGCTGCCTGATCCCTGCAGGCCACCCAGAGAGACCCCGCCCATGCACAAATTCGTGCACGGGGCCTCTCTAGTTAGAATATATTTATTCTAGCTATATGAATTCAACACTTAATTATACACTATTCATAAGTTCTCAAGAATGCTCTACTGATAAAATTTGTTGTTATAAGACTTTCCATTTCATGATATTTATAATTTCATCAACAACTTACTGTAATTTTACAATATGTTCAAGTCTTTAGAAGGTGTGGTATGGATATAAGTGTAAAGCCTGTGAAACATTATGTTTACAGTAGATATTTTGGTTCTTGAGCTCTTATATTTCCCTATTAATAGTATTATTTACATTAGAAAATACTGAAATATAGTTTTTTACTTAAAGGGAAAATATCAACTTGCTACAGAAATAAAAGAAAAAGAAATAGAAGGATTGAAAGAAACATTAAAAGCATTACAGGTAAAGTAATAAGTATTGCTTAAAAAGTAATTTTGCATTTTAGCATTGTATCAATAAAATATCATTAAACATGTAAGCTATCAATGCAAAGCTAATAAAAAATTCACCTATGGAATATAACATATAATTTAGTACTTTTTATCTTAGAGTGTTAAATTCCAAATTAAAAATATTTTTACTTCATTTTTTATTTTTAAAAGAATATTAAAATAGCTTTCATTATTTTTATAGTAATATAATTAGATATATATTGTTTTTAATACTTTATAGATTAAAAGTACTAAAGAAAATAAGTCAGGCCTGTATAGTATGACAGATTCACCCATGGTTCCTAAAATTTTAAATAAAATTTGAGTCATTATTACTTGCTAAGTAATGTGGTTATTTTCTGTAAATACAAAAATGAAGAAAATATCACATTTGCCTTTAAGTTGTTCACAGTCTCAGAGAATACAGAAGTGTACAACTAATGATGATTCAAATACATATACACAAATATATATATGCGTGTGTGTGTAGTTGAATATATATATGTATGTGTGTGTGTATATATATTCAAATATATATATATTTATATATATACACACACACACACACACACACACACATATATATATAGAAGGTCTACTATGTGCCGAGCACTGTTCTAAGCACTGGGGATACAGCAGTGATTAAAAAGGACAAAATCTCTGCCCTGGTGCACTTACATTCTGATAGGGAATACAAACATTAGATTAAAAGTAAATTGAAGGTTGTTAAAGGGAAGATAATCACATGATTTCAAAATATCATCCTATAAATAACATTAACTACAGAGAGCAAAATACATTTTTACAGTGGAAGGATCCTGAGAGTCACTACCTTAATCCAGTAATTCACATCATACTGTGGACTTGGCTAAGCAGATGACAAAGTTTCTTCCTTTAGTCTGATTAAGGTAGTACAATGGTTCCGTTTTCTCCACATCCTCATTAACTTCATCTTTTTATTCACAGCCATTCTAATAAGAGTGAGGTGCTACCTCATTGTGAGTTTGATTTACATTCCCCTGGTGATGAGTGACGTTGAGCACACTTGCATATACCTGTTAGCCATGTATGTGTCTTCTTTTGAGACATGTCTGTTCAGGTCCTCAGCCCATTTTTGAATTAGATTGTTTAGTGTTTTTGTGTTTTGCTTTGCTAGTGAGTATATGAATTCCTGACATATTTTGGATATATTTGCAGATGTTTCTTTCATTCTATACGTTGTCTTTTCACTGTGTTGATTATTTCCTTTGCTGTGCAGAAGCTTTTTAGTTTTATACAATCCCACTTGCCTGTTTGTTTTTGCCTTTGTTGGCCTAGACCAGTGGTAGACAAACTCATTAGTCAACAGAGCCAAATATCAACCCGGTTGAAATTTCTTTTGAAAGCCAAATTCTTCAAATTTAAAATATATATGTGGGTACATTGTTATTAAATTAATTAGGGTACTCTTAGGCTGGCCTTTGCTGAAAACTCAAGGGGCCAAAGAGCTGCATGTGGCTCACGAACCACATGATAGCTGTTTGCTATCCACTGTCCTAGACTGATGTCAGGAAGCTTTTTTTCCCATTTTTTCTTCTTCTAATAGTTTTACTGTTTGAGATCCTATGTTTAAGCCTTTAATACATTTTTAGTTGAGTTTTGTAATAATGTAAGATTTTGTGTATAGTGTGAGACAATGGTTCAATTTCAGTCTTCTGAATGTAGCTATCCAACACTGTTTACTGGAGACTGCCTTTCCTCATTATGTATCTTGGCATTCTTGTTGAAGATCAGTTGAAGTAAATGCATGGATTTGTTTCTGGAATCTCCATTCTGTTCCATTGGTCAAGATGTCTGTTTTTATGCCATTATAATACTGTTTTGATTACCACAGTTTTGAAATAGATTTTGAAGTCAGTTTATTCATCTTGCTCAAAGTTGCTTTCGCTGTTCAGGGTGTTTAGTGGTGCAATATGAATTTTAGGATTATTTTCTTTTATTTCTGTAGAGATTGACATTGAATCTGTAGATCACTTTGGGTAACAGGGACATTTTAACAATATATTTATTTTTAATCCTCACCAGAGGATATTTTTTCCATTGATTTTTAGAGAGAGTGGAAGGAAGGGAGGAGGGGGGGAAAGAGAGAGAAACATTGACGTGAGAGACACGTTGATTGGTTGTCTGCGACCAATCAGGGTTGGGAATAAACAGAGCAGAGGTACGTGTTCTTGATTGGGAATCAAACCCTAGACCCTTTTGGTCCATGGGCTGATGCTCTAACCACTGAGCAACCAGCCAGGGCCATTTTAATAATACTAATTCTTGCATCCTGAACACAAGATATCTTCCCATTTATCTGTATCTTAAATTAGTTTTATCAGTGTTTTCTAATACTCAATGTATCAGCCTTTTACTGCATTCGTTAAATTTATTCCTAAGTATGTTATTCTTTTTATTGCTATTGTGAATTCAGTTTTTAAAATTTTGTTTCCTTTATAGTTATTTTGGGTGGTTTTTTTTGTAGATAGAAAAATGTGGCAGATTTTTGTATGTTGATTTTGTGCCCTGTAGTTTAATGAATTCATTTATTAGTTTTAACAGTGTATTTTTTGTTTTCTTTAGAGTTTTTTACATATATGGACATGTTATCTTTAAATAGAGATAGTATTACTTTTCCCTTTCTGATTTGGATGTTTTTTTTCTTTGCCTACTTGCTCTGCCAAGGACTTCTAGTACTGTGTTGAGAATGGGAACCCTTGATTTATACTGATTGATTATGATTTTTACTGTGTTTTTTATAAATGGCCTTGTATTTAGTTAAGTTCCTTGTATAACTGTTTTGTTGAGAGATTTTATTATGAATTGATAATGAATTTTCTCAAAGGCTTTTTCTGCATCTATTGAGATGAACATGATTATTTGTCATTCTGTTAATGTGATAAATACCACATCGATTGATTTGCTATGTTGGACTATCTTTGTAGCACAGGGATAAATTGCACTTTGTCATGGTGTGCTATCCTTTTAATATGCTGTTGAATTTAGTTTGTTAGAATTTTATTGAAAATTTTTGCATGTATGTTCATATTGGCCAAATTTTTTTTACTCTTGTGGTATCTTTGTCTGGCTTTGGTACCGAAGTTTCAAAATATTTTTGAGCTATACCGGCCAGGGCTGCAGCTCCTTAATTGTATTCTATAGCTCTTCTAGAGCTATATTTTTAGTTGTAAGTAGTAGTTGATATGTGTGTGTGGGTGTGTGTGTGTAAGTTCTAGGACCTTCTAATCTTGCTATCGCTTCCATGAATTCTTTACATTTCTCATAAATAAGACCTTGCCCTCTGTGCTCTGAGCTTCAAATTGTTTCTTTTTTTTTTTCTTTTAATTTTAGAGAGAGGGATAGAGGAATAGAAATATCAATGATGAGAGAGAATCATTGATCAGCTGCCTCCTGCGTGCCCCCCATCGGATGGAGTCTGACCGGGAATCAAACCATGACCTCCTGGTTCATAGGTTAACACTCAACCACTGAGCCATGCTGGGTTGGGCCAGATAGTTTCTTCAGTTTGTCATTTGTGTTTTGATTTTTGTTTAGTTTTTGCTATTAATTATTTATTTTTAACGACTTTTAGAGTTTGTAATGGTTAGAAAGGCTTTTACTACTACAAAGTCATAAAGAGATTTACCCATGTTTTCTTTTATTACTTCCTATGTACTAAAATTTTACATTTCATCTCTGATGACTTGAAGTTTATTTTTATAGCAGAGTATGAGATAGGGATCTAAGTCTGTATTTTTCTAGATTCTTATCCAGTTGTCTTAACATTGTTTACATTCTCCTTATTTGAGATGTTGGGCAGTTTTTATTTTGGATTTCTTTGTTGCTTTGATGTAACAAAGTGAATAAAAATTAAGTACAACAAAATGTTAATGAGTTCCAAGAAGAATATTTTCAGTAAAAATAAGGGAATGGATTTCATGCCTCAGATTGGGTGATGTTAGTGATGTAGTAAAAACTCTTTGTATCTTGCTTCAACAACACAAAAAGTAGGACGTGATTAAAAACTCCAGGGAAAATAGAATACTGTATAATTAAAGCATGTTAAAATTTGGGATAGTTTTGAGCAGATGATAGAATATAAGAAGAGGGAAGGTAGTTAGGTCCTGACACTAGTAAAATCGTCCTTCATGTAGAATGTAATACTACATTCCTTTTCAAAAGTGAAGTATTAACCCCTTATGGGGTTCTGCATTAAACAATGTTTATATTGATTTCCATAACATAAACATTGTTGACTTATCTTTTGTATAATTAACCTTTAAATAAAGCATGGAAAACTTAATTATGGCTACAGAACAAAACTTAAATGTTACTAACCTTGTTGTTTAAAAAGTGTGGTAAATGGCTGAAACCAGTTTGGCTTGAGCGTCGGCCTGTGGACTGAAAGGTCCCAGGTTCAATTCTGGGCAAGGGCATGTACCTTGGTTGTGGGCACATCCCCAGTAGGGGGTGTGCTGGAGGCAGCTGATCGATGTCTCTCTCTCATCGATGTTTCTATCTACCTTCCTCTCTGTAAAAAATCAATAAAAAAATATTTTTTTTAAAGTGTGGTAAAATGAAATTAATCCAATATACAGAAAATATTTTTAAAGTTGGTGGAACAAGAAATAGATGATTAAGTCTCCTGTTTACAATTATCAGCCTTTTCAAGGCAGTGTGCTAAAAAATTATTTCATAGGAAATATGAAGTAATTATTGTAAATTTTGCTTAAAATTAATAAATATGAGCAGGATTTAAGAAAATGAGTACTCATACATTGCTAATTGAGGTTTAAATTGGTCAACTACTCTGGAGGACTATGTAAAATTATTAAAAGTCTATAAAAATAAACAAAGCTTAGAAATTCAGCTCCTTGGAATTTATCCTGCTAAAATGAATAACTATACAGTTCTTGGTTCAAGCATGTTTGTTTCAGGATAGTTTCATAAAGCTGAAAATGGATAAACTTAACAAAAATGATAGTAATATGATAAACTATAATATAAACATGGAATACTATATAGCCATTAAAAAGTTATATTATAAACTAATTTGTCATAAAAAGATGTTTGTTATATATTAGGTAAAAATAGGGTACAAAGTAGTACATATATTATTATTTCTGTCCCCTCTGGCTTTCTTTTAAAATGTAAATGCATAAAAAGTATCTTTTAGAATAAAAATATTAATGATTGCAATTTCTGGGTTGTGAGATGATTTGTTTAAAGCAAAGTTTATCCTCTTCCTAATCGATTTTTATCAAATTTTCTTCAATGAAGAGCTAATAATAAATGACAAACTCACCTAGACTGCTCTTGCTATTCCTCTTGCTTTATTTTTCTTTATAGTAGTTGTCACTCTCTTAACTTCTGTACTTCTTACTTAAATTTTCTCTATTGCTATCTCCACTGGACATAAAGTTGAAGTAAAAGAAGCTTGTTTTGTTCACTGCTGTATCCAAGAAAAGTGCCTGCATATAGTAGGTGCTCCGTGATATGTACTGAATAAATAAATGAATTATTACCTTTGCTATAAGGAAGAAAGTTATGGTAAATAACACTTGAAAAATGTCACTGGAAATAAATAGTGCATGGAAGGTAAATGGCACATTTCATAGCATACAATTTTATTATCAGAAGGAATTTGTAACTAGTTAATTTTAAGAAATTAATGAGATTTTCCACTTGTTTTCAAGGTTTCTAAATATTCTTTACAGAAGAAAGTGAGTGAAATGGTAAGGAAATTACAAAATATACACCCTTCCCCAGACAGATACATAATGTGCATTGTATTTTTGTCAATATAAATATGACTTTAAAAAGTTGAAATTGGATATTAATATGTTCTTTAAATGACTAAATTACAATTTCAAAAATAATCTATTTCACAAATTTATTTATAGATTACATAGTGTTTACATATGGTAAAATAAATTTAACACAGCTTTTGTAGTATGGGTAGAGGTTTTATTCTAAAATAAAACAACAATAACAAAACCTTTTAGACATATCTTTTCTAGGTGTTTATGTAAACATAAAGTTATTAATTATAGCCTGAAAAATTAAAAATAACTTGATGTAGCATTTGAATACAGCACTTAGAATATGGTATCCATCCTTTATCATGCTACAAGTGTTTATTTGTATATTCTTCTTCTATAGCATATTAAGTTAATATTTGCATTTTTACAGCATAACATTTTATGAAAAATTTACTTTTATATTCTCTTTTTATCCCTGTTTGATTCAAATTATTTACTTTTGTATTTTTGAATAAACGAAATTCTCCCATATCAACTTAAGTCTTCAGAAGGCTTCTTTGGGTGGGTTTACCCTATTTCAGTCTTCCTTCTTTGGAGCAGACCATAGGGCAAAGAAAATTAATTTTTGAGTAAGGTTTATATTTATAAATAAATGAGAAGTAAGAAATGAGAGATTATCCTTTGGACATTAAATACAAAAACGGGTATTTTCTTCTTGAAATTGTTTAGATGTGTTAGAAAATAAAAGCTATAGAAAGATTGCTAAGCTTTATTAAATAAAAGACATGAAAATTGTGTCACTGTTCAACTGGAAAGAATAAAGATAATGTTGTCAGACTGTTTTAAACTATTATTTTAATTAAAAAGCTGAAAAACTAGATTCCAGTTTAGCCTTAAGTACCATGACATTTGTACTGAAAGTCATCTTCAACGCTACAATGGTTTTACACAAAATATAGTGAAATTGAATAATGTGTCCTCTGACCTGGGAGATAAGGCTACAAGTTAAAGAGTAAAAGCAACATAAAATGTGTTTTATTTATTCCACTTTAAAATTTCATCAAACAGATATTCATAATCTTAAAAAAAAAACATGGAAACATTCAGTATACTTATGGTTTGCTTTGGCCACTTCTGAGCATTTTGTTACTATGAATTACAGCCTCTAAAGAATCTACTAAAATTATATTTGAGTTACAGTTATAATATTTCTTTCTGACAGTTCAAAGCCTTCAATTACTTTGCATTAAAAAAAACTTTATATAGAGAGATGTACATTTAATATTTTATGCCCATTGTGGCAGAATATTGTTTGTTTTGAGATAATTGATCTTAAAGTTAAATAAAGTTTTTTTCTGAAGATTCTTACAATCTTCTTTTTACATTATTTTATATAATTCAGATGAGGTTTAACAAGATATTTACTTTTGCCGTGTTCATTTATATAGATTTTAAAAATTGATTTCAGGAAGGGAGATGGAGAGAGAGAAAAACATCGATGTGAGAGAGAAACATCGATCAATTGCCTCCTATACATGCACCAGGGATTGAACTGGCAACCTTTCGGTGCACCGGACAACTGGCTCAATCAAGTGAGCCACACCGGTCAGATCCAGATAATCTTTTCTTTATTTAAAATGCTATACAGCCAGACGGGAATGGCAAGAAATATTCAAGGTGATGAATAGCAAGAATCTACAGCCAAAAATACTCTACCCAGCAAAGCTATCACTCAGAATCGAAGGCCAGATAAAGAGCTTCACAAATAAATAAAAGCTAAAGGAGTTCATCACCGCCAAACCAGAATTATATGAATTGCTGAAGGGGGTTATTTAGGAAGAGGAAGAAGATAAAGATAAAAATTATGAACAATAAATACGTAACTATCAACAAGTGAAACTAAAAACCAAGGGAATTAAAAATCCTGATGAACAATATTAACTGGTGAATACAATAGAATCAGAGGTATGGAAGGGGAGTGAACTGACGATTCTCGGGGAAAAGGGGAGTGGAGGGTGTGGGAAGAGACTAAACAAAAACTGTGCACCTATGGATGAGGACATTGGGGGATGGGGAAAGGATAGAGGGTGGGGTGGGAACGTGGTGGAGGGGAGTAATTAAGGGGGGGAGAAAGAGGAACACATTTGTAATCTGAATAATAAAGATTTTTTAAAAATAAAATGCTATACAATATTCAATACTTCAGTTCATCTTATTTTATTTAAATTAGTACATTTTATTATTTGACTCTATGGGCAAGACAGGAAGCAAGATGGTCACTATGTCAATGTAGGACTTTGGGGAGCAATTAATAAAGTTGTGTGCTGAAAGAAATAATTTTTAAAATAGTATTAAGAAACTTTCAAAAAAGTATATGATCTTATGCCGGTGATCCCTTATCTACTATTCTGTCTTCTGTGAATTCAACAAGCTCATTTTTATAGTAGATGAGGAGTATGTCTTTAAATTAACAGTTATGAATTTAGAGATGCATTTATTTCTAAAGGTACTCAAATCTTCTTTTGAACAAAGGATCACATTGATTATTACTAATAAAAAGAATTCAATAAAACATGATTAAAAAACCCACAGAGAACATCTGAGTAACTGTCATTGTGATTCGGTCATTGAGGTGACTATGTTGTGTTGAGTAGCTAATAGAGCTTGATAAATGAAGTAAACATTTATCTAACCATCTTTTAGTTATATTTTATTTATTTACTTTTTGCATATCCCTTTCCTCTAAAGAAAATACTCAGTTGTTTTTCTTTATTAAATTAAAATTAAAGTTTCAATATTGAAGATTTTCACCCTGACCAGTTTGGTTCAGTTGTTAGAGCATCACACATCATGGGATTGATTCCAGGTCAAGGGCACATACCTTGGTTGCAGGTTCCCCATCCTCCCTAGCCCTGCTAGGGGTGCATGCAGGAGTCAACCAATTGATGTGTCTCTCTCACTCTCACGTCCATGTTTCTATCTTTCCTAATAATAGACAAACATGTAAATTGACCATACCTCTGCTATGCCCACAGCCAGTCAGAGTGAGTATGCATATTAGAAGGCCACAGATGGCAGGTGCCCAGTTGCTCCAGGCATGGAGTGGCCAGGTGGGGCAGGATGCCTGCTATGAGGGGGGGAGACACGAAGGGATCTACAGGAGCGGAGTGCCACAGCAAAGACAAGACTGCAGACTCTGGCCGGACCAAAGGCCAGGATCCTGGGTGCCGAGGGAAACCGGTGATAGAAGCCAAGGGAAGGAAGGCCTATTGCAAGAATCTCTTCATGCAACGGGCCTCTAATATATATATATATATATCTTCTCTGTCCTTCTTCCATCTCTCTCTAGAAACCATATCCTTGGGTGAGGATTTTAAAAAACAATATTGAAGGTTTTTACATGGTTTATAATTACCACATTTTCTTTCAGAGTTGAACATTTTTAGACTGACGACTTATCTAGAAATAATCATGATTAGCCGAAACCAGTTTGGTTCAGTCGTAGAGCATCGGTCTGTGGACTGAGAGGTCCCGTGTTCGATTCTGGTCAAGGGCATATACATTGGTTGCGGGCACATCCCTGGTAGGGGGTGTGCAAGAGGCAGCTGGTCGATGTTTCTCTCTCATCGACGTTTCTGGCTCTCTATCTCTCTCCCTTCCTCTCTGTAAAATATCAATAAAATATTTTTTTAAAAAGAAATAATCATGATTATAATGATTATGCATATCAGTACACACATACAAACTGTAAGTTTAGACTTTTTAAGTAATATGTCTATGTTTTATTTTAGTGACTAAGAAAGTATCTTACAGCCTCTCTTCAGAGGGTTTCCAGAGCATCAGCTCCTCTCACCTCTGCATGTAACAAAGCTGTGTCTATGTGTGGAGAGAAGCTGAAAAGTAAAGCAGATGGTTCTTTCATTACCAGGGTGCTTTGGGTTAATTGAGCTGGACATGTTATTTTTGTCAAGGAGACAGAGCTGGATCCTGTGGATAACCAGCCATGAGCTGCAGTAATGTAATAGGTGTGGCTGAGTGTGCTGTTGGATTTTTTTTGTTGTTGTTTTTGACAATTTCATCATCCTGTCAAATATTTTGGGGACAGTACTTACAAGTGAAAGAGCAGCACAACCTTTGTCTTGGATAATTTCTAGTGGTACAGGGGTTGGGCAGACAGCCTCCTGAAGCTCCAGCACCCTTCCCACATCCTTCACCTTAAGGAACAAAGGGCTTTTGGGAAACGGATTCCTTGAAAGTGCAGGAGAGCCAGCCATGAGAGGCTACCCCGTCGCTATATTCCTGAGTGCTGCCTTCCTCTATTATGTGCTGCATTGTATACTATGGAGAACAAATGTCTATTGGAAGCCATGGTGTTGAGCATCTTTGGGATATAACTTTCTTCATATAATATTTCATCTCCTTGAATTGATGAAGTGATTCTTGGACTCAGAGATGCTCAATCTTTCCAGCCTAACATGCTTGGATAAGAGATTGTTTGATAAATGTAGATACTACATATGTTTTCCTTTGTTTAAAAATATTTGATGTATATTTTATAACAACTTCGAGTTAAAATATCACATATAAAACTTAGAAGAGGTAAAAAACAAAACAAGAAAGAAAGTATCTTACAGATGCCGTAAATTTTTAAAAAGTGAGTTTTATAACCCCATTGCTTTATTTGGGGTTTATATTGAAGAAATTGAAAGGTAAGTTGCAAAATTAGAAATGAAGAATATATGAAGTTTGTGTTTTTTATCCCTTTCTCTACAATTTATGTGTTAGGTGTCTCAAGGGAAATTAATTTTATTTTGAAAGGTTTTCAAATCAGTCATAAGGAAATGAGAAAAGGGAGAAATGAGCTGCTATACCATTTATTAGTAAATGTAGTTCTAAAAAGTTGCATGTAGAAGACAGGACAATCTCTTCAATAAATGGTGTTGGGAAAACTGGACAGATACATGCCCAAAAAATGAAACTAGACCACCAACTTATACCATACATAAAAATAAACTCAAAATGGATAAAGAACATAAACATAAGACAGGAAACCATAAAAATATTAGAGAAATCCACAGGCAGCAAAATCTCAGACTTAAGACATGGCAATATCTTCACCAATACTGCTCCTAGGGCAATGGAAACTAAGGAGAAAATAAACAAATGGACTACATCAAAATAAAAAGCTTCTGCACAGCAAAATAAACCATTAACAAAATGAAAACAAAGCCCACTGCATGGGAGAACATATTTGCCAATATTATCTCCAATAAGGGTTTAATCTCCAACATTTACAGGGAACTCATAGAGTTTAATAAAAGGAAAATAATCCAATAAAAAATGGGCAACGGACCTAAATGGGTACTTTTCAAAAGAGGACCATGTTTTCATATGTCTTTAGAAGGCCAAGAGACATATGAAAACATGCTCAAAGTCACCAACCATCCGAGAGATGCAAAGCAAAATGACAATGAGATACCATCTCACACCTGTCAGACTGGCTATCATCAACAAATCAACAAATGACAAGTGCTGGCGAGGATGTAGAGAAAAAGGAACCCTTGTGCACTGCTGGTGGAAATGCAGACTGGTACAGCCACAGTATGGAGTTAAAAATGGATCTCCTATTTGACCCAGTGATCTCACTTCTAGAATATATCCCAAGAAACTAGGAACACCAGTAGAAATGACATATGCACACCTATGTTCATTGCAGCGCAATTTACAATAGTTAAGATTTGGAAACAGCCTGAGTGCCCATCAGCAGATGAGTGGATTAAAATCAGTGGTACATCTACACAAGGGAATACTGCGCTGCTGTAAAAAGGAATTCTTACCATTTGAAACAGCATGGATGGACATGGAGAGCATTATGCTAAGTGAAATAAGTCAGAGAAAGATAAATATCACATGATGTCACTCATTTGTGGAAAATAATAAACAACATAAACTGATGAACAAAAATCCATAGAGAAGCATCAATCAGACGGTCAAACCTCAAGGAAGTCAGGGAAGGATTGGGGGAAGGGGAAGAGATCAACCAAAGGACTAGTATGCATGCATATAAGCATAACCAGTGGACACAGACAGTTGGGGTGAAGGCACAAGCCGGGGGCGGGATGGTAGGGAGGCAATGGGGGGATAAGAACACATGTAATACCTTAATTAAAAAGTTGCATATGAATATTTTAAGTCCTATTTTAAATGCCTTGAAGCTTTTAGTTAATCACACACACACACACACACACACACACACACCCCTACTCGTTAATTATGCATGTTCTAGCTTTTAATCTTGGTTTTCATAGATTAAATTTCTTTAAAATGAGGTATACATGTACTTGGAAAGCAATGAATGCTGGCATTATTTTCCTGTGGACTGATTCTTTGCATTTAGTAGTAAAATCATGTAAAAGAATAAATAGCTTGAACAAATTCACAAAAGTAAAAAGAACAAAAACCATATATACCTAGCTACTTTCTAGTCATCTCAGTAAAATAACTTATTATGGTATAGTATGTGATATTAAAGTTTGAATAATAACACCAATTTGTATTTTTTAAAGTGTTCTTAGGTTTCTCAGGCAGGTGTTACCAGTCTATTTTTTGTTGTTATTTCCCAAAGAATTTACACTATTTGCTGACAGTCATGCAGTTAGTGTGGCCAACTTGATAACTGGCCTCTTCATGCCATTATCAGGGCAGCCGATGAGATTTATGTATGAACAGTTCCATATAGGCCTGTATGGGCTAATACGCTTTAGGAGCTCAGGTGATTTGAATATTTTTATAGTATTTAGTGTGGCTATTGAATAGACCAGAGGTTGCCACTGGTGGTCCATGAGGTGTGAAAGGTTGGCAACCACTGGAATAGACTAATGTGAGAAAATAAGAATCATGTCATGCAAACAAATGAAACTACATTTTAATTGAATTCAATATTGGCCTCAAGCAAAGGATGTTGGAGTAGAGAATATCAGAAATTACTTTAATGTGTATAAGAGCTCTATGTATGGAGAGAATATCTGTGAAATCACTTGATCTTCACCGCATTTTTGGTTAATTAGGATTATTAATGTTTGTAGGCACTAACAGCCTGTTTTATTCAACACTTTTTCACTGAAAGTTAAAGAAGTCTGCGTTATTATGTAGGGGACAATATTCTCATAGAGGCTATATATAAGTTGATTTAAGTTGAAAATTTCCTTGCATTGGAAAAATGCCTTTAGACTGATTTTTTTTAGTGAAATTGTCTGAGGTTTCTTCATATCTGCTGAAAGCAAATATAATGATCAGGGTTAGAGAATTAAATGGTATTTTAGAGGAATGAAATGTGGTTCATTATTGTTCAGTTATTGATAATAGTGACGAGTCAGGTGGCATAAGATCTCAGGGGTAAGTACACATGTCAACTTGCTTTGATAACAGCTGGAAAATCCACTCAAATGACTAAGTAGTAAATTTGAAAAGACCATAGATGTGCATGAGAAACTTTCAACTAATCTGTCATAATCATTATCATTGATATTATTACTTTGCTTAAAATCATTAAAAAGTATCTTAGAAAAAGTTAAAATTATCAACAAGTTTTCCAAGATAATTAGTCAGATACAACTTAAATTGTAATGTGTGTTCTCTATTAATATTAGGGCTGTTCTTATTTCAAATAAAAACTAAAACTATGAAGGTACTTTTATCAGTTAAGGAATAATAATAAGACACTGGGATGTAATTATTATGTGACAGTCCTGTTCTTGATGCCTTATATGTATTATTTTATCCTCACAGCAACTCCATGAGGGAGATACTATAACAATCTTCACTTTAAAGTCAGGGTATATGATTTTCCCAACGTCACACAGCAACTGAATTGCAGAGTTACAATTTAAACATAGGTAGATTATCTTTTGACCATTCTATACTGCCTGTCCTTGCTTTTTTTTTCTTCAAAATAGGAACAAAAACTCCAGTTACAGCTTCTGGCTAAAGAAGATCATCAGAAGCAACTGAATGAAATTGAGAAATACTATGCCACAGTAACAGGGCAGTTTGGATTGGTAAAAGAGAGTCATGAAAAGTTAGAACAAAATGGTAAGGTGCTATCTTATTTAAATAAATATTTAATGGGAAATATTTAAATGGTCTTATTTATAATGAATAAATTGAAGTTAACTGAGACTGGTAATAGTGAATTTTATTTAAATTCAGTAATAATCATACACATTGTATTGAAGCTATTTTCCTTGTCCATGTTAATGATATATTATTTAAAATGTAAATTGAATATAATATTTTCCTAAATGTCTTTCATGTTGCAGTACAGGAAGCAATACAGTTAAATAAAAGACTTTCAGCTTTAAATAAAAAACAAGAATCTGAATTATGCAGTTTAAAAAAGGTACGTTTGATACAGTGTTATAGTATTAAATAAAATTGTAGGAAAGAGGTTTTATAAAATATTACTAGAAAAAGTTTGGTAATTTTTTATAAAATATTTTGAATATAGCTTCATAAATTTTTAGTTATAATTCCAATACATGTAATGACTAAATTTGTTCTAACCTATCTGAAATATTGTTTGACTTGTCACCAGTGGCATTTATTTTTTGGTAACATGAATAGCCTATAAGCACTCAATGTATGTCAATCTTACTTGATTAATTCATTTGTTCAATCAATACTTGAGTGATTCATTATGCCAGATATTATGTGCCCCTGAGGATATAATATGAGGAAAATAAAACACATCTGCTTTTTTGAAGTTTATAATTCAGTGGAGGAGTTGGGCATAAAACAATCACATAGATTAAATAAATTTAAACTGTTACAAGTGATATGAAGAAAAAGTAAATGATATAATGACATTATAACTGGTGACCTTATTACATTGGACATAAAGGGGTGGGGAAGGGAATGGAATAAATTTTCAGGCAAGAGAATCAGAATATGTAAAAAGCCTTGAGGCAGGAAAGAGTTTAGTTTATGTGAAGAACTAGGAAAGGTATGGTGTGGCTGGAGCATCACAAGGGAAAGAATGCATTGGATATTTATTGATTGCTTACTGAGCATCAATATCCCCTTACTTGACATCTGGACATCTTTTTTAGTGTTCAGATCTTTTACCTGTTCATCTGTATTCTTACCATATCCTTTTAAGCTGGTTAAACCTAAGTGTTTTCCTGAGTCTGTGGGCAACTCGAATCAATTAATCAAACCCACGGAGTGGGTCATAGGAATCTCTGTTTATAACTGATCAGTCAGAAATGCTTAAACTTGTGATTAGCATCTAAACATTTTTTGGGGGGGTCACATCCTAGAATGTTAAAAATGGCTCTTTTAAATATTAAGAGGAAAAGCTGCAATTTGAAAAATTTGTCTGTAGTCTCAAATCAGAAGACAGAACCACTAATTTTTGTCAGTATAAACTTCAAATGCTAAATACTGACTGAGTAGTTGTGAATAAGCATATTTTCAGTGATCTCTCTTTAGTTCATTTATTTTCTATTTAATATTTTTGATCAATAACATAAGCTATTAAATAATAATAAAATTTGATTATTATATTAAAATATTCACTTTAACTTTTGCATTATGAAAAGGTCATGCCTCATAAATTCCCATACTAAGTTATATATTTTTTACTAGAGACAAATTTTCTTTATAACATAATAGACTATTTTATTTCAAATGTATAGTTTAAGACTGGCCTGTAGATGGAGACGAGGCCCATGTAAATCTAAGGAGAGATAGATGCTTTAGCGGATTTATGTAAAAGGATGAAGGTTGTCTCTTTTTAGGCACACGTGAAACTGTGTCCCATGAGCATGCCTGTCCTTTTTCCCCAGAGGAGCCTAGGCCAGGGCTTCCGGATTGTGCTGTGTATCATGCCCCGGTGGCCTCTGCCGCTCTAGACAGCATTGCAGTCAGTGACCATGCTGCCAAAACAGTGAGAGAATTGTATTAACTTCGGGAGTTCCAAATCCAAGTAGTTGAAAGGATGATAATTTAAATATATACATATTTAACAGACCATTTTTAATATTTCAAATAGTCTAGTTATAAAATTTTTGTATTTTTAAAGCTAATCTTGATTTTTAACTTTAAGAAACATTCTTGTCTTTTTTATTTTCCTTCTCAGAAGCTAATTAAAAGTTTAGTAACATTGGTTATATTACTTATTTAAAACTTCTAACCATTAATTGCCCCAGAGATAATTTTATTTTTATTTTATACTGTTTTATGATTTTTTTCCAGAGCATTTAAATTATTAGTTTGTGATAAAATGGGATTCTATCTTTGTGGAGCAAAGTTAAACAGACAAAACTTAGTTGTTAGATTAAAGTAGGTATTCCAGCTCTGAATGCTGGGTTCACTATTATGGCCATCATGAAGAATTCCCGATACTATCTGTGAGCAGAATTCATAACCTCTGCTGTTTGTCTGAGTAAACGTCAGAGCACTCAAGGAGATAGTGATATTTAACAGACTACCCCATACCAGAAAAGGAGGGGAAAAGGAGAAAAGGGCACAATATTTATGACTCTAGGAACTATAAGTTGTAATTTAATGAGATCAAAGCATGTGCTGTTTATTTGCTACACTAACAGTTTTAAATAAAATGGTTAGAAAACAGACAATACTAAAAGTTCAGGATATTTAAAAGCTATAAAGGCTATAAAATCACAAGCATATTTTCAGTGGAAATCATTTCATGGAGGTCTCTTAATTTATTATGCTCTTAAGGTTAAGTAATTAATATATAAGAGAAAAAGACATAAGCAGTTAGTTTTTACTTTTGACAGTCATATACTAGGTTTTTACCCCCCTCCCCACATCCCTGTTGTTTCATAACAATTATTGTAATAGGAATTGATTCACTTTAGAGAATCTCCTGTAAAATTTGGCTGATAAAACAGCTCCATGTATTTAGTTGTTGAAAAATGTAGTCTTTTAAAAGTTGAAGTATATTAGTCAAGTTTCTCAATTATAAGAATGAAAAACTTGACTAATTGAGAAACTTTGTCAGGAAAGGAATTGGATGTTGTTCACCTTAGACTCAGAAACAAGGGAAGCCATGCAGTATCCAAGACCACAGCATAAAACCAGCTTCCACTACTGAGTACCGTGCACTGCAGCTTGTACATCGCTGTTGGCCACAGTGGGAGAGCTGCTACTGCTGCAGTGGTCCCACTTTTCCCATGCAAGCCTGGAGTTCCTAGCCCCTACCTGCTGTCCACCAGCAAATGGAGTTACAACACTTCTTGTTCTTTGTGATACTAGTTCCTAATCCAGTGTTAAAGACAAATGCATCTGATTAGCAGAGTCTGGTCTCAGGCTTAGAAAGCTGGCATTTCCTCATTCTCTGGTGGCCTCTTCTATTGTAGAGCTCCTGAAATCCAAAGGGAGTTCAGATTCTGTGTAGTTAAGAATGTGAAAATCAACCCTAACCGGTTTGGCTCAATGCCTAGGACGTCAGCTGGTAGACTGAAAAGTCCCCGGTTTGATTCTGGTTAAGGGTACATACTTTGGTTGCAGGTTCTCCAACCCTGGTTGGGGTTCGTGCAGAAGGCAACCAATCTATGTTTCTCTCTGTCTCTCCCTTACACTCTCTCTAAAACATCAATGGGAAAATATCCTTGGGTGAGGATTAACTAAAAAATAAAAAAAATAAAAACTTAAAAGAATGTGAAAATCAGAACTTTGAGTATTTAACGTAGGCAGCATACAGAGGACAGTAGTAGGGTAAGTACACAAGTACAAAAATACAGTAAGAGAAGTTTTTATTTTAGGATTTTATGTATTTGGATGGTATCTGTTAATCTCAATGGACATGAAATGTCACAAATTAAGGCTTCTTTTATATCCTCTCAAATTCTATCCTATATTATGAGGCCAGAATTATTTTTCTAAAATGCAAATCTTTTTATGTTCTATTCAAAATCCTTCAATGGTTAATTCTTCATTGCCTGCGGGATAATATTAAAACTCTAGTTTGGCCTGCAAATCCCTTTCAATATTTGGGTTCTGCCAAATTTCTAGCCACTGTTACCAATATTCTACTCCTCCCCCTTACTTATAACGTGAGTTCTAGAGATATCATATTAATATTTCCCCTGAAAAATATCATTATCTTCCATTTTTCTGTACATTTTTAAAAATATATATTTTATTGATTTTTTACAGAGAGAGGAAGGGAGAGGGACAGAGAGCTATAAACATTGATGAGAGAGAAACATCGACCAGCTTCCTCCTGCACACCCCACCAATGTACATGCCCTTTTTTCCGGAATTGAACCTGGGACCCTTCAATCCGCAGACCGACGCTCTATCCACTAAGCCAAACCGGTTTCGGCTCTGTATATTTTTGCATGTAGAACATTTTTGCTTGGAATATCTAATCCTTTTTTGTCTTTGCAAATTTAAAGACTCAATTCATATACTACTTTTCTATATAATGCCTTCTTGATGCCCTTAGCCAACTGTGTTCTTCATGCTTCTATGCATTCCATAATATAGCACTCATCACATTATATTGTAATTATTTCTTACACAAATGTTTTTTCTTATTAGATGCTAATGAACTTGGAAATTTAGTCATCTTTTTATATCAGAAGATTTTTGTTGGATAAGTAACAAAAGAAAATATCCTACTTCTGGTTGGTTAGTGCATTTAGTTAGCATGCTCCTTTTAAGAACAAAGATCATGCATTCTACCCCTATGTCTTTGTATTTGCATATTGTATAGTCACTAATAATGTTCTCACCTTGACTAATTACTTTGCAATAGAACTAGAGGAAATATACCTTGATGGACCTGGGAGTAGTATTATCTTTATATATGAAATATAGTAAATTATACTGATAGGTTTAAAACTGGCTTTAAAACTGTTAAAAAAAAAAAAAGTCCCTTGCTTTAATGAAATATGCGTACTGAATTTTTTGTTTCATGTTTCTTTTCCTAAGGAACTAAAAAAAGTAACCTCAGACTTGATAAAGTCCAAAGTCACATGGCAACATAAGATGGGAGAAGAAAACATCAATTTAACAATTAAAGAACAAAAAATTCAGGAACTTCAAGAAAGACTGAGCATGGTA
Source organism: Vespertilio murinus (assembly GCA_963924515.1). Classification (NCBI taxonomy): domain Eukaryota; kingdom Metazoa; phylum Chordata; class Mammalia; order Chiroptera; family Vespertilionidae; genus Vespertilio; species Vespertilio murinus. The sequence goes on along the minus strand of OZ004709.1, from coordinate 152,083,447 downwards.
TTTAATTAATATATTCATGTTTATAAATTTTATATCCTTATAAAATGTATGAGAATTTCATGGTTATACTATAAAAATGTTCCTTCTTTGTAAAGTTAATATACATAGAGAAAACAGTACTGTGAGTCTTTTTTTAATTATTCGATTCTTGCCATTATCAGCAAGACTTTAGGACAATAAAATTTGGTCATAGTAATTTTCTTTGCACTTTAACATGGTGTCAGATTATCTTAGGGATATAGTGGTGTCTCCTGAAAAGCTTTTGGAGATGAGAAATTCTATTAAGTGAACATGGGCATGTATAAGTCTGTGCCAGCCTATGTTGGTTATATAATACCATCTTTAGTTCAGAAGAGTCACTGCTTTAACAGTAGACAGACGTTGGCACTTATGACCCACCCAAATATGTTAAGCACTGAATTGAATGTAGAATTTACTGAATTTCCTATCATAACCTAAAATTGTTCAAATTTTTTAAGGAATTGGAATTAAATAAGAAGATTACAGAAGAGATTACTCATATTCAAGAAGAAAAACAGGCAAGCAATCATAAGATATTTTGGAAGTCAATAAATATTTTAAAAACTAGATATAATGTGGGAAATAAATAACAGCTGAAATCATGCCTATGTCATTTCCTAGCACATAGTGAGCCTTCAGTTAGTTAGTGAGTATTGAATGGAGCCATATGTACATTTTAAGCCAGGTCTCTCACATACTCCCATCTATACTAATAAAGCCTAGGGGGCCCTTGTGCATGACGTCATCACAAGGTGGCCCAGTGGAGGTGGGGCCCGGCGACCACTCCCTGCAGTGAGGCCTGGGATCCCTAGGCTCTGCACAGCATAGAGGAGGCCAGTCTCAGTGGAGGAGGCGGGTCAAGGCAGCGGAGGGCAGTTGGGAGTGATAGGGCCAGCAGGAGAGCAGTTGGGGCAATCAGGCTGGCAGGCAGAAGTGGTTAGGGTCAATCAGGCAGGCAGGCAGGTGAGCAGTTAGGAACCAGTGATCCCTGATTGTGAGAGGGATGTCTGACTGCTGGTTTAGGCCCAATCCCCAACCGGCAGTCGGACATCCGCTCAGAGGTTGCAGATTGTAGAGGATGCTGGCCGGGCTGAGGGACACCCCTCACCCCACTCGCCCCTGCAAAAATTTTGTGCACCTGGCCACTAGTTAAATAATAGATTGGGTCCTGGCTGATTTTGTGCAGTGGTTAGAGCATCAGCCCAAGGACCAAAAGACATGTATCTCAGTTGTAGGTTCATCCTTGCCTTGGCCTTGGTCGCAGTGGATGTTTCCCTCTCTCTCTCTCTCTCCCTGTTTTCCCACCTCCCTCCCTCCTACTCTCTCTAAAAGTCAATGGGAAAAATTATCCTCGGGTGTGGATTAAAATAAGTAAATAAATAAATAGATAAGGAGATATGGGGAGTAGTTCGTCAAAGGTTACAAACTTGTAGTTATAAGATGAGCAACTTCTGGGGATTTAATGTACAGCATGACTTTAGTTAACATACTGTGTTATATACTTGAAACTTGCTAAGAGAGTAGATCATACATACTCTCTTAGCAAGTTCTCACCACACACACACACACACACACACACACACACACACAATGGTAATTATGTGAGCTAAAAGAGATGTTAACCTTATTGTGGTAATAATTTCACAATATATACTTATATCATTACCTTGGACACCTTAAGCTTACACAATGTTTATGTCAATTATCTCAGTAAAATTGGAGAAAATATTACATTTAAATATTTTTAAATAAATAAAATAAAGAATAAAAATAAATCTGATGTTCCTTGATATTTTAGACCATGATACTCTGGCAGATAATTATTAAAATGTATGAATGTTAAAATATATGTTTATGGCCAAACCGGTTTGGCTCAGCGGTAGAGCTTCGGTCTGCGGACTGAAGGGTCCCGGGTTCGATTCCGGTCAAGGGCATGTACATTGGCTGCGGGCACATCTCCGGTAGGGGGTGTGCAAGAGGCAGCTGGTCGATGTTTCTCTCTCATCGACGTTTCTAGCTCTCTATCTCTCTCCCTTCCTCTCTGTAAAATATCAATAAAATATATATTTTTTAAAAAAATATATGTTTATGGGAGAGTATACTCATTTGAATCTATATTTATCATATTCTTCTATTTTTTTTAAAATGGCACATGAAGAAAAACTGCTCCCGTTTTTTGTTTTTCTATCTTTTGCTTTTCCTCCATTTGATTCTGAATGCATTCCATGGCATCCTAGGCCATTGGTAATATAACATTTTAGGAGGGATAAGTTTACTAGTTTGAGGGCAAGCCAACAAAAGTTTTAGTCTTGAATTCTTCAAACTTTGCAATAGTGTCTCAGAATCCATGGTCCATTTCAAAGAACTTTAATTATTTTGAGGGACTCTTATAAATGGTACTTAGTAAGAAATCATGTAATATAAATTTATTCAGATATTAAATTAGTAAAATGTGCTATTAGCTTTTTTCAGTATATTCTTTTTTTTAATATATATTTATTGATTTTTTACAGAGAGGAAGAGAGAGGGATAGAGAGTTAGAAACATCGATGAGAGAGAAACATCCATCAGCTGCCTCTTGCATATCCCCTACTGGGGATGTGCCTGCAACCAAGGTATATGTCTCTGACCAGAATCCAACCTGGGACCTTTCAGTCCACAGGCCGACGCTCTATCCACTGAGCCAAACCGGTTTCGGCAGTATATTTTTTATTATGGTGTTACAATTAAACTACGAAGATAAGTTAAGAAACTAAAAAATATTTTTAAAAGAGAAACATCCCTATTAAGTTTTAAAAATTAATATGTCATATTTATACATTTTTTAAAGGATATCATCATTTCTTTTCAACGTATGCAGCAATTACTCCAGCAACAGACCCAAGTTAATACTGAATTGGAAGCAGAATTGAAGGTGCAAAGAGAAAATAATCAGGTTATATTTACATATTTTTTAAAGTATAATTCCATCTAATGAGCTCTGCTTGTTTAATTGCAGTCATCTATCTAACCTTACCTGAGATCATTTTAAATTTTAGGAACAAGATATGGCCTCCTTAATCAACTTGCTATCAATGTCTAAAGTAAAGAGCATACTTTTAAACATTGACGTCACTAGGTAAATGTTCAATTGTATTAAGTATCTGATCTAATTTTGTAATACATTGAATGTGATTTTTTTTGTCTTAGGATTGTGGCCAACATTATAACTGAAAACAAATACAGGTGACAACAAATACACCATATTCTAAGGGAGCAATCAGTGAGCTCCTAGGAATTTGGACAGATCCCTCTTTACAGAAATACTATAGTATGATAGAACTGGCCCTGTTGCCTCAACAATCACTCATCATCTTTTTCCGGTATTATGTAAGAAAGTGATTGAGGAGGGGAAGAAGTTATGATTTGGGAGTAAGGGTTCAATAAGCAGATTTCTTTCTTTCTTTTTTTTTTTTTTTTTTTTTTTGCATTCCTAATGGAGGGACACCCATTTCCCCTCACAACGTGAAGGAGTCTATAGGAAAATCACTTGTAAAGATTGGGATACAAAAAGAGGAAGGGAAAACTGCCCTCTTGTTTCTTAGATGGATAGAAACCTTAATGTCCACTCTGGTGTTGCTAGTAGAGTGAGATACGTTGATGTGGAAGGACTTGACATACGTTTCTTGAGGTTTGCAAGTCTACCAAGAACTTGAGGATTAACACTCAGTTATGGTCTAGAAATTTCAAGGAGGAAAGTCTTTAGAATAATCGGTGCCAATGGGGCTTGAAGTGCATTATGCTTGTCCCAATACTGAACGTGCTTGGAAGGATGCAGAAGAGAGAACGTTGATGGTGCCTTGGCTCCACAGGAAGGACCGTGGAGGTCAGTGGAAGGGTAGGAACTGCCCTGTCTGCTACTGGGCCAAGTGATGGGAGGTGCAGCTTAGGAAGAGCTGAGGACCTGTTCCCCTGGGGTGGCCAGAAGAAGGATTTATGCTCCTCTAAAGGAATTCTTGGGAATCCAGGGTGATACTGAACATGTCCTAAGAAAACTATAGTCACCATCAGCAGAGGCGAGGGCCAGCCTCATGGGTATGTAACCAGTGCAGTTGCACAGGGACCCAGTCTCAGAAGGGCCTTGTGCTTCAAGTTTAGTGTTCTGTGGTTACTGTCTTGAAATCTTTATGAATTTTTATCTTTGAATTTAGGTTTTGTAAATTCTTTGGAGCCTCAGCTCAGGTGTTCTCCTGTTTCCCACTGCCTCCCAGGACCTCTATTTGGCTGCTGGGTCTTCTGTACCCTTGTGCGCCCTGGGCCCTGCTGGCCTCATCCTCCCTGCTCCTGTCTCGAGAGTGCCGTTGCAGCTAGCTCACATTGGTGGCGAGAGGCCTGTATTGTACTCTTGCCCTATCCCTGCTGGAAGCCCAGATGCAGGAGAGGGGGTCTGAGTGGAGTGCATGTGCCCTGCAGCATTCTGTATCCTGGGTGGTAATATCTTGGCATTCGGCTTGTTAGATTGGTGACTTGGCAGGAAGTGAGTCCCCAGTTCAGGTGCTGAGGTGCTTCTCTGCCTGGCAGTTGCAATCCCTTGAGGGTTACCCATCTGCCATGGGTTGGGCAAAGGGCCCATGAGACAGGAGATTGACTTCCATCACCCACAGCCAGGACATACCACTTGCAGGAGGTAGAACTCAGTAACTGGTGGCTTATACTTACTCTGAGTAAAGTGGCAAGGTCTTTACGCATCTGTGAGCATCTGCATTTGCCCTGTGAGTATCCTTCTGCCTGGGGACCATGGCATTAAATAGAAAATAAAAAGCCCCATGATAGGTTGATGGGGATAAGAGGAAGGGAGGAGGTACAGACCATGAAGAAAGAAAAAACTTTTGTAATATCTGTAATAGCACATTTTCCCCTGCTTTTTTATTTTTTTTTAATTTTCCATTTTGTACCAGGCCTCACAAATTATGCTGAGTCCATCACCATCGAATGGAACCAAACCTAACCTGAGCAGTGCAAGATTTATCTCCTCATCATTGATGTTCTTTGACTAGTCATGCAAAGAAAGTTTTGCCTTCTTTATTTCTCTTGCCTCTATAGGAGTTAGACTGAAAAGAGGCAGACAGAGTTGTGCTTGAGTCAAACTTCTTCCTCCTCTTTACCTCTTCACCTACTCCAATGAAAGACAACTAGAAATCATTTCTCTCAAAGTCCAGGTATAAGCAAGAATCCCCAATACCTTCTCCACCTACCCTACAGATGGATAGTTTGGAACCATTTCTCTGATATGTTGAACCTCCTCCCAAGCAATGCGTGATGTAGTTCATCCACATTCTTTATGAGCAGCAGTTATCAGACTTGTCTTCTAGTACATTTAAAGGAGTTGAGATCTCAGTTTTTAGGATGAACAAAATATTAGAGATTAGCTAGTCTAATCATCATTTCATGATGAGCTAGAGATCCAGAAAGTATAAGCATGTAGTTCAAAGTCTCATAATTAGTGGCAAACCCAGGATTACATATTTGTCCTGATTCTATTCCAGCGCATTTTCTACGTTACATTGTTAGTATTTTTCCTAGACCTGTCAGAGCTGCCACTTTTGTTAGATCCGTTATATGAAAACCACAACTTTTAAATTGCTTTCCATGCTTTCTAAGTCCAATGTTTATGTATCATTGAATTCTACAGAGCCTAGAATAGTTACAGATATTTATATAGTCATGTGTTTCTTTGAGTTCATGATGACTGTAACTATGGTTCCAGGATCTTTTAATGACACTACTAAAACCTTGGGTACTCCAAATGCCTCTCTATAACTAGCACCGTTATTACCTGTGGCTTGATAATTTATGGAGAAACTAAGTTTCATATAGTAAAATTTCAAAGTATTGGCAAAAACAGGATAGAATTGTCAGCTTTTTATTTGGATAAATAGGGACATTAAAAAATCACCAATACAATCTATCATCTTTTTCATTTTATGAAAGAGAACATATTTAACACCAAAACTATAGTAAGAATATAATCTCAGGTAAAAGGACAGTCTGTTACAAGAAAAGACACATGATGCCCTCCAATTGACATTTTTTGCCATGAACTAGTGAAATTTTGCCATGCTTGTTCGCAATCAGTGCTTGTTTGCAGACTGGTGCTGGAGAACCACTGCTCTATAGCATAAGAAAATATTAATGTACAACTGTTGCTGAAGATTATGCTGCATAGATACCTCCAGTGTTTTCTCGCGCATTCTAATTCCACCTGTACTAAAAGGGATCATTACTCTCCGTAATGGCCTACTGTGTTTCAGCGCTCTGCAGTCATGCTGCTATCTGTCTATTTTTATTGTACAGTTTGGAGCATAGAGAAATAATTTCTCATGATGGAGAATATTTTATACTATGATTTAACTATAGTTTAGTCAGATATAAGTATAGTTATACTGCCATAGGTATAGTATTAATAAGAATAATTTACTTAGTTTGCTGCCATAGTCATAGCATTAACCAGGATAATTTACTCGGTTTTGGGTATGTTAAAATATTAACAGGTGGTTTTATTTTTACTTTCTACAATATCCATTTTTTCAGCTAGCCTTTTAGATTGTTAATCTAGATGCAAACAATCCTATATAATAAAAGTGTAATATCCAAATCGACTGAATGGCAGAACTACCGGTTGGCAGGGAGTGGGGCCAGTGAACAGGCAGCTGCAGGCCAGCCAAGGCAAGTGCCAGTGGGCAGAGGTAGAGGATGGCAATTGTGGGGGGAAAGAGGGGCTGCGACAGCAAGGGATGGGGTCAGCCACTCATGGGCCAGCGCCGTCCCCTGATCACCCACCCAGTTGCCTCCATCAGAGGGAGGCCAGACTGTGGCTTAGGCCTGCCCTAAGCTGTCAGTTGGATATTCCCTAAGGACTCCCCAACTGCAAGAGGGCACAGGTCCCACTGAGGGCCCCCTCACTCACCCCCGAGTGCACGAATTTTCATGCACCGGGCTTCTAGTACCAAATAATCTCCTGATAGAGTATAACTTCCAATAGAACAGTAAATTTTCATTACCATAGCATAAAAGCATAAAAGAGTATCTGGCACATACTAGGAGCTTGTTAAATGTTTAGTTCTTTACGAGCTAGAGGAGAATCTTCATGTTAAAATTGTAAAATTATTTCCAGAATTTTGCCTGCAGATTGACATTTTAGATATAATTGAGAACTCTATATAGATGAAACACTATGAAGCCTTTAAAGTGAGATAGTCTATATATAATGATATGGAAAGTAAGCAAGACATTAATTTTTCAAAATAGATGCAGAATAACACGGTACATATAGTTCTATATTCTTTATGCTTATAGACAATTTCTGGAAGGGAACAAAAGAAACTTCCTGAGTGGTTACCTCTGAGGAGGAGAATTGGAAAACCTTACCTTTTCTTTGTGTGGCTGGAAAAGAATTACCCTGAATGTACAGTTTTAATAATGATCAACAAATGAACTTAAAAATTCCAGATAATAGTAGACATGTAAAGTTCTTACTACTTTGTCTTTTTATGGAGGTTCATTTGGTTTATAAGCAGACATTAGAGAAACCTAATAATATTGGTGACACTGACACTAATAGCTTTAAAACCCATGTCTTATTAGTAAACACTTATTAGTAAACACTTATTAGTGGTTTAGTCTTTAAAGGTTTTTCTGGAGGGGGAGAGGGTAGTGTGATGGTGTTTATATTATGTAACTTTATAAAGTAATAGTTTAATAGAGTAAATATTAAAACTCTACTTAAAATGAGTTAATTTGAAATTAAAAATTAAAATTGTATTTAAGGGCTCTCTAGCCAGTTACTTTCTAAAATAAACAAATATGGGGGAATGTTCTATGGTAGTTAAAAAATTTTAGTAGTGTTTGTGCTGGATTATGCTACATTTCATATTTTTCAATGCTGTAGTTTATATTACTTTTTCAGTACATTAAAACTTATGTGGTGAAACTGAATAATGGCAATGTTTTTATATCCTTTTATAGTCATTTCTTTTTCATAACCTCCCCCTCTTTCCTGTTAACTAAACTATAAGCACCTTTCTGTTAATTTATGAAAATTATTGTTGAGATAGCACATTATCACTGATCTGTATGGCACTTGCAGCATGTTAGAAGCAAAGGTCCAAGCAACATAAAACACATCAAAATTCATTAATGTGGTATTGATTATTTTTTGGATAATTAATTTTATTGCAGACCCTTGAAAGAGATAATGAGCTGCAAAGGGAGAAGTTAAAAGAAAATGAAGAAAAGTTCCTTAATCTTCAAAATGAACATGAGAAAGCACAAAGAACTGGGGAAAAGCATGTAGGTTTATTAAATACTTAAATACTTTAAATAGTTGCAATTAAAATAACTGTTAGATGCTAAGGAAATATTGCAAAAATAATGTAGGAATAGTCAGACACATTTTCTTCTTATTTTTTATTTCTAAGAAGTGAATGCTTTTTAAAAAGCTAAACTTAATAAAATTTCCTGTATTGTTTTTATGCATGAAAAACCACATGTGTGTATGTGTGTAATTTGAATGACTTCCCATATATAACAGAAAAATTAATTTACCTTTTCATAAAATCATTAATAGTATTAAATTATTAAAATAAAGAATTATATAGGTTTTATTACTGACTGATCTATTTAGCTTTCCTCAGCAGTTTTGTTGAGATGTATTAAAGCCATGTTTAGAACATGTATGTAGTAGTTGAGTTCTATAGTGTTAACATCTATCTATATAATAGAGGAATATACAAATTAGCTGAGACACAGTAACATCACGACTGAACAGCCGGGGACCTGAGGCTGCATGGCTCCTGCAGGGGGAAGGGATCTCAGGCCATGCCCCCGCCCCGTGGGGCCTGACCGTGGACCTCAGGCTGCACCCCCCGCCCTTAGGCCACACCCTGCACCCCGCGGGGCTTGACAGGGGACCTTAGGCCACATTCCCATCCTGGCTCAGGGCCAGGGGACCTGAGGCTGCACCCCCTGCCCAGAGGGGCTTGATGGGGTGGGGCCTGCCGGGTCTGGGTCTCCTGCATTTTCGAGTCTCTGGCAGGTGGTGGCAGGTACTTGACTCTAGGTCCTTTCCTCTAATTCCTTTTAATATGCACGAATTTCATGCACTGGGCTACTAGTTTTATCATAAGACTTGATGTTACAAACATGGCTATTTTCTTAAATCACGTTTGCTACTAAATGTTAATTTTAGTGAAGTAGATAATAAAAGTGTAAATGATGTAAATATAAAGATTCGCTTTAAAAATTTGGGAACCCCAAAATTTATTTTTATATTTTAATATCTATTTCATTACTTTTCAATTCTTTTACAAGAGTAACATAATAGAAAGTTACTTTTTATGAGTTTATGAAATCTGTATTTTGGGAAAGTAAGATTGTATTTTAAACTATTGTGCTAATTACACTGTTACTCTAATACTATACAATATATTTTACTAATATACTTTATATCTAAATACCAACTTGATAAAATTCACTGAATATGATTTTAATATCAATTGTTATATAATTAACTCTTTGTTTTTCAGTTTCTCACATATGGTGGGTTCCCCTTCCAATTTAATGCTTGTTTCTTTTGCTGTGTAGAAGCTTTTTATTTTGATGTAGTCCCATCTGTTTATTTTTTCCTTAGTTCCTTTGCCCTAGATGTATCAGTAAACATATTGCTATGAGAGATGTCTAAAGATTTTGCTACCTATGGTTTCTTCCAGGATTTTTATGGTTTCATGATTTATTTTATCCATTTTGTATTTATCCTTGTATATAGTAGTATACTAGTAAATTGGTGGTCTAGTTTCATTTTTTTGCATGTATCTGTCTAATTTTCCCAATACCATTTACTATTAAAGAGACAGGCTTTACTCCATTGTATGCTTTTGCCACCTTTGTCAAATATTAATTGAGCATAATGGCTTGTGTTGATTTCTGGGGTCTCTGTTCTGTTCCATTGACGTATATGCCTGTTCTTGTGCCGCTACCAAGCTGTTCTGATTACAGTGGCTTTGTAGTATAACTTGATGTCTGGTATTGTGATTTCTCCAACTTTGTTCTTTCTCAAGATTGCTACAGCTATTCGGGGTCTTTTTGGTTCCATATAAATTCTTGAAGTTTTTGTTAAAGATATGTGGAATATATTAATAGGGTTTGCATTGAATCTGTAGATTACATTAGGTAGTATGGACATTTTAATGATGTTAATTCTACAAATTCATGAACACTGTATATTCTTCCACTGGTTATATCTTCCTCTATCTCTTTTTTCAATGTCTTTTACTTCTCCAAGTATATATTTTTTACTTCATTTGTTAAGTTTATTCCTAAGTATCTTAATTTTATTTATTGCAAAGGGTAAAAGGGATTTTTGTTTTGTTTCTCTTTCTAAGAGTTCATTACTGGTGTATAAAAAAAAGCCATTGTTTTTTGAGTGTTGATTTTGAATCCTGCCACATTAACGAATTCATTTATTAAATATATTTTTTGGTGGAGCCTTTAGGGTCTTCTATGTATAATATAATGTCCTCTGTGAATGAGTTTTATTTCCCCCTTTCCAATTTGGATGCCTTTTATTTCTTCTTCTTGTCTGCTGTCAGTGGGAGCCTGTGCCACTGCCTTATAAGGGTTCTCTCCAGCTAGTCTTCAGTTGATTATTCAGAATTTTTTGTATTTTAGTTGTAATTCCACTTTTATCAGCACAATTTAAATATTTTATACTTTCTTTTTAAATTTTATTTTGTTGAAAGTATTCAAATGTCCCCCATTTCCCCCTCTCCACTCATCTCTCAGCCCCCCCATTGTTTTATAACTTTTAATCTGTTTTTACATTAAAGAAACCTTTTCCTTTTTACACTAGAATCTTCCAGATGTAAATACTAAAAACAGTGAAATATCAATGGGAAAATTACAAAACATCATACAGAAATATAATTCTAGTCAAGAAATAAAGGAAGAAAATACAGTGAGTTTTTGTTTAGAAACTGAATATAGAGAAAAGGAGGAGGAAAAAGGACCACTTACAGAAGAAATCATTATAGAAGGTAACCTAAAATTATATTGGTATTTTCTAATTTGTATATTAAGCTTTCTAGGGGAATTCAATTATAGCTTTTGCTTTGAGGATTTTGTAACATATTTGGAGAAATACATTATTTTTATACCTTAACAAAACAGGTCCCTTTGTGCTATTCTTTACAGTCAATATTTTTTTGGGGGAAAAGTACATTTCTGCCTTTTCATCGCTTTCTTTTTGCATTCTGGTTTATGCCTCCACTGTTTTGCTGAGAATAACCTACGGGCTTCCAGTGACCTTCTGATGATCTGACCTAGAGCACGTTACATCAAATGACCTTTCTAAAACTGTTCAAGTAATTTACTAATTCATCCAGCTTGAAAAAGAGTTGTTTAAAGATAGTAACATGCAAGGTTTGTCCTTGACTAATTCTTTGAAAGTGTTCAAACTAGGCTGAACAACCACTTGGTGGAGATGTTGTAGAGAGAATGGTCAAACTAAAAAAAAGCCCTATAAACCCTGAACTTTACATTCCAGATTATTGAAATTATACCTAATTTTTGAAATCTATGGTTAGACCCCAAATGAATAAAAATTAATGTCTTAAGTAGACATTTTATATACTTGGCCAAAAGTATTCCAAAATCAAAATATATTTACAAGGTAGTAAATTTAAAAAGTGATGCTAGTATTAAAGAAGCCAGCTAGCAATTTCTAGATCTAAGTAGTAATAGAAATAGAGTATAAAGTGTTAGGATAAATTGATTTTATCTAATCAGCTATGTGTATATGCTCTTGACTAGAGAAGTAGAAATCATTTTTATAATACTCTCAATATCTCCTTTTTAAACCCAAGGTACTTTTGTTGTAGTGTATAAAAATTTACTGTGTTCTGATCATGACAGATATACAGCATATTGAAAAAATCCCCAAGAATGAAATTGATCCTAGTGTACCTCAAGACGAGAAGCAAAGTGAAATCTCTATAAGCAAAACCCTCTGCATAGAAAAAGAATTAATCAATCAAGGACAAACCTTGAATGTTACTGACTTTAGAAAAGCAGCTACTACAGAAATAAAAGACAAGGTGGGCTTGGAAAGAGACAATGAATCTACAGAATTTAAATCACCAAATAATTATTTTTTAGAGGCAGGTATATCAATAGAAACAGAGAGCATTCACTTAGAAAAAACTGAAGGATTCGCTGTTCACCGTGCAGATTTACATCTGGAGCTTGACAGTAACAGATTATCATTTAACAATGTCTTAAATGAGGTGGCTCACAGTACAAATTATAAAAAAGATGTTTCTGAACAACAGTTTAGATTGCTTCCAGAGACTCAAGAAAATGCCACAAAGAAGAAAATTACAAACAGTGACCAAGCCAAAACAGATTTGGATTCATCTCTGGATGTAAAAAAGAATACTGTTCAGTGTCAAAAATACAATTTACATGACTCAAGTAATGTTATATTAGACGATAAACCATATAAAATAGAACAAATACAACTGGTAAATAAAAAAAGTGAGTGCTGCACACCGCCATTTAAACAGACTTCAGGTGTTCAGCAAATCTGTACGGATACTTCAGAGAAACCTGGACTAACTATTCCCTATGACGTGGCACTTGAATGCCCCATTTCACCTGCAGTTTTCAGTGATAATTTGAAAGTATTTCTTAAGAATTCAGATACAAATGTTAATATGATGCCTATGTTGGTGAAACCAAACTCGAGCCCTGGGAAAAGATCTGTATGTAAAAATCTGAATGACAAACAAAGTCCATTTCTGAACTGTTTGGGAGATCTAGAAAACAGTATGAACGTTTCTCATCTTCAAGTTAACAATGAGAATATACATATTTCACAAGCCGAAGATACAAAAACTGCCGGTCACATGAAAACTTCCACAGAAAAGCAGTTTTCCAATAAAGAGAGTCACATTGATGAGAATCAGTTAACTGAAGTTTCAAAAAATGACCTTTTCCTGTTTGTGGATGTTAATGAAAGACAGCATACATTGTTAACTAATACTGAAAAGACGGAGTCATTAAATGACATCGTTTCAGGAAAAATTTACAGTGAAGGACAGCTGGAAGAATCATGTTCATTTCACATCAAGCCATCTGGAGATGTAGTAAACAGAAGTGGGAAGTCAGCCTTTGATCTTTCAACTTCGGATAAAAAAGCTGAGAAAACTCCAGTATATGTGAATTTTTTAGACCCCAGTTCTTGGTTAAAAGTAAATCAAAATGAAAGTCAAACAGTGAGCACTTCAACTTCTGGCATTCCCTTGTTGGCGAACGAGAGACCAACAGGCCCCTCAGAAAACGAAAAGATTGTTTCTATGACACTGTGTAAACATGTGTGTGTGGATGATGTCAGGAAGGATATTGGGCCAGGTAAGAAAACAAGCTTTATGTTTACTTTTAAAATTTGTTACTTCTGTTTAGTATTCTTGGTAAAAATTCTCCAGATTATGTTCAAAATGAAAACATGTTAGTATTTATTTTTTTCCTAAACCTAAAATACTCCCAATATAGTAAAAAGGCTTTATTTAGATGAAAGTGGATTTTTCACTTAAATCTGAATCAGTTTTGTCAACATATACCGAGACACAATTGCATTTTGGAAATTAAAAAAAGAAGAAAAAAGAATCAAGGAACTAAAAATAATAAAAACTACAAGTCCAGGCGACGAATTTTAAATTAGGAACTACTACTTCATCTGAGGTTTTTACTTTCTAGAGCAAATGCCGAGAAGTTGATAAGGCTTCTTCCAGTGCCCATGCTTATCCCTTACACACACACACACACACACACACACACACACACCCGAGCCCATGCTTATCCCTTACACACACACACCAGAAAAACCACTACCTCTTTCCCTCAGAACCACCTTTTGTCACTTTCTTCCTCCAGTTTTCTCCCTCTTTCCTTCATTTTTCTATTTTATCTGTCCCTTCACCAACACCACAAATCCAGCTTTTGTTTGACAGTCTCAAGTTATAGCATAATTACATTTCATATCATTGCTATTTGTCATTGAAACACCTTAAATTGAACCCCTTAATATTATGTACCTATATTACTAATACTCTAAAATGCTAAATATTTCAGACTATTGTATTAAAACTAACATATGAAATAACAATGTCCAATTTTTGCTTTAAAAATACTAGAAAAATAGGAGGAAAGGTAAATGGATAAAAGTCATATGAAGTAATATTGATGGATGTTGAAGCTGGATAAGGGGTACTTGAGATTCATACTCTGTAATTAGGAGTACTTGAATTTTTTCATATTAACGTGTAGATGCTGTATAAACATAACTTGGAGACAATGAGAAATAGTTTAAGAAGTATGATCATGAGGGAAATGTTTACTTTGCCATTTGCAGTCTTAATCAAAGTTGTTTACATTGTTAAAGATTTAGATTTTAAGGGACTTTGCCTATTTAGGAATATGCAGTTAGATACATTAAAAGACATGTAGGTAACAAGGACAGCTTTGCGTGGCCCTGACTTTAACGGGCTTCTTTTAAAAGGAAAAAGAAAACTTGAGAGAAAAACTGGGAACTAAAAGCAAAATAAGTACTTCTTGCTTCCTAGCATGAATGGAGATACAGGAAAAAAATAGAAAACACCAAAGCACTGAAAAACCTCATTTCACAAAATCTATTTTTTTCCTAATAAAATGTATTAACTTCAGATTCCATTAATCTTATCAAGTGCTATGGTTAGTCAGGTGCTATTAGTCAAGAATCTGGCCTATTGTTGACTATTTTATCACAGTTCTTTTCTTCTAAATTAAATTTCAGTGATATAAATAGTAAGAATAGAAGGGGAGATGTCTGAAATTCTATAAAAATTCAACTTGTAAAGTCCTCAAACTCGTAAAAGTTTAAATATTTTTTAAACTTCGAAGTAGGCATGTTTCTCTGCATTACTTTTATCTGTTTATTAAATACTGGACAGCCCTTTGTTGGGGATCTTACTTACAGCCGATTTCTTTTAATCTGAATTGGTAAAATGTTCACTATGTAAATGTTTACATGTACAGGCAATGTAGTAACTGGGGAATAAGGACAACATTTTGTTTTATAAGATGTTTATACCATTTCACTCGTTTTAATGTGAAATCGCGTTTTAGAAAGTGGCAATAATAAAACTTAGTTTTCTGAAATGAAATGTTTAATGTAAGAGCAAAGTCTATGAAAAACTATAAAAGATCAAAGTAAAAAGAAAATAGAAATTGTTCCTTTTTAAATACAAAAGCATAGAACCAGAGTAAAACAAGTTCAGCCACTAATGAGCGCCTGGAGAATAGAATTCAGTTGTTGCCATTTCCTCTTTGTCAAGCAGATACTACCAGCATTAACAGAGTTGCTGACACTTTGAGTAACTCCACTATCCATCCAGATCCCAAGGGAGAGCCCAGTGAAGAGAGGAATGCAACTGCAAAGACTTTTTATGATTCTTCTTTTCCCACAGAACATGTAAGTCAATTAAAAATATTGCCAAGCAGACCTTAGTGAGCTAATTCTATAGATATGTGTAGAACTGTATGCATCTGGATGCTTTAAGACCTAACTGATCCCAAAATAATATCAAGAGGGCAGCATGGCACCATTTTTCACAATTAAGGTTGATGGAAAACAGCAGGAAAAAGTCACAGTGTATAAATCAAATAGATATAATCCAGCCTGCTTGAGGAAGGAGAGTGTGAGGTAGTGTATTATGGTACTTCTACATTTTAGTCACCTAAACTTAGGAATAGTGGCACTGGCACATTTATTTAAACTTCAAATACAACTGTT
The DNA here is from genome assembly GCA_963924515.1 of Vespertilio murinus. Classification (NCBI taxonomy): domain Eukaryota; kingdom Metazoa; phylum Chordata; class Mammalia; order Chiroptera; family Vespertilionidae; genus Vespertilio; species Vespertilio murinus. The sequence goes on along the minus strand of OZ004709.1, from coordinate 152,067,564 downwards.
CACAGTTTGAACATTTTAAATTTTATTCTAATTAAACATACCTTAAATAACCAGTGAATAAATTCAGCTAGGGCTTACTGTTACTTACATTTGGGAAACTGTTGTGAAGGAAGAAATTTATTTTAAATTATTTCAGTTAGAACACAGAATATGAAAAGATCAAATGTCCATCAATATATATCAAGTATGAATGTAAATATTCAACAAAAGATTTGTAGAGATTATATGGTTCCAGCAGTCTTATTTGTCATATGAAAAGCAACTAACTACAAAAGACAGTTTTTTGGTAAAATTTATAAGTTGCTTATTTTGGTGTACAAAACTTTAGTACAAAGAAGGCTATGTTGTTCAAAGTCTAAAAAAAACAATTATAGGTATAACTGCTAAAAGGTAACCTATGTTAGAAAAGGTTACTTATTTAAATAATTGCATAGCGAGATTTTAAAGATACTATATTGTTTTAAATTTTACAGATGCACATTAAGTAACTTTCTCTTCAGCACATCGAAGGTGAAAACTACACTATTAATGCCTTAACATATAACAGGTTTTCACAATAAATTTCCTTTTCCTTTTTAAGTATGAGAGACCCCCACTGAGGTAGTATAAACTTTTCTTCTGGGAGGGTTAAAACTAAAATCAGGATTCATCTTTTCACCATCGAGTCAGCAGAAATCATTTCAACTTGATGTGTACAAGTGTGTATCTTTAAAATATGGTCAAACTGTCATTGGGAAATCCTTGGCCAACTAGATTAGTGAAATTAAAGCAAAAAGTAAAAGCTAGATATCAATTTCTAATTAGGTTGAATACTTAACATCTTACCTAATAATAATTGACCTTACCTCCACTACGCCCACAGCCAATCAGAGTGAGTATGCAAATTAACCCAACAAAGATGGCTTGGGAAGAGGCCAAGCCTACAATCAGAGGAAGGGGGGGAGGGGGAAATCAGTGGAAACATATCCTCAGGTGAGGATAAAAAGAAAAATAAAGAAATGTCATATCCTATGAAAGACACATCTTGAAAATGCCTAAAGAAAGCTGTCATTTTTTCATGGTGAAGGGACTAGAGTCCATGTTGATGAAAATACCTTGGCGGCCGTGGTGACTGGCAGCAGTGATGGGGCTAGCGCCTTCCCCTGATAAGCCCTGTCACCAGCTGCAAAAGTAGGACATTCCCTGAGGGCTCCCAGTATGTGAGAGGGGACAGGCTGGGCTGAGGGACCCCCTCCCAGTGCACGAATTTCGTGCACTGGGCCCCTAGTTTATTACAATCATCCTCTTTTCAAAGGTATAATGTCTCCCTTTCAAGCCCATTTTTATAATAAACCCAGTAGTTCTATTCTTTGTCTAATCCTAATGCTTTTCTTGCAATTAATGTTTTTAAGAATTTATAGAATTAAAACTTTTTAAAAAAAAAAAAAACATTCCCACAATAGTCCTGTAAGGCACATCTATTTTACAAATGAGGAAGCAGTGATACAAATGTGAAATAATTCCAAAGCACTGAGACACTACCTGTGGCGTACTTAAAGTAGGTCTCTTGACTTTTAGTCAAATGCTATCTACTTTCTCAACTTTTATAGTAGAAAAAAATGTTTCTTCTCAAAATACTAGTGGCATGTAAAAAAAACAACTCAGCTCAATGACTGAAGAGACATTTTCTAGATTTTACTAGGTGTCAAGCACTATGCTAAGTACCATTGTCCGCACTGTAGCTTGATTACCAATCAAGATCTAATGTGGGACACATTTAAAAGCAGACCTATTCTTTTGCCTAGACCAATGGTTGGCAAACTGCGGCTCATTGGCCCCTGGAGTTTTTAGCAAAGGCTAGTTTAGGAGTACCCTAATTAAGTTAATAACAATGTACCTAACTATATAGTTTGTTTTAAAAATTTGGCTCTCAAAAATTTCAATCATTGTACTGTTGTTATTTGGCTGTTGACTAATGAGTTTACAGACCACTGGCCTAGACTACTGAAAATGCTATTATCCTTGCATTAAACCAGACAAATCTAGTCCCCGCCCTGACTGGGAATCGAACCCTGTGGCATCGCTCCATGTCATACCAACCAGGGTATCAGTTACTTTTTACAAAAGCATTTTATATCTAAAAGGAGCTGATGAGAAAACTAAGGCTCACAAAAGTTAAGTAACTTGCTTATTGTCCTGATAGTTCTTGCCAATACTTTATAAAGCCTGTTCACGTGCTCCTTAATATTTTACACTCTTCTAAATAGGGCTGTCGGGTGACAACTGGTGGGCCAAGTGCAGCCCTCACCCCTTCATTTTAGTTAAGTACAATTTTATTAGAGCACAGCCACACCCATTAACTATTGTTTTTGGCTACTTCTGTGTAGCAAGGACAATTAAGCAGTTGGGAAGGAAGGTCACCTGGCCCACAAAGCCAAAAATATTTATTTCTGGCTCTTTACAGAAAAAGTTTGCTTACCATTGTTCTAAATGAAGACTAATTTTATGAAGACTTATAGCCAGAAAGGGAATCAAAGTTACTCATATTCTTCAACGTATTTTTATGCACTTCTAGCCACACCAACCCTGTAAAATTTTAGGTTTATGAGTTGTAATCCCCCTTTTTGGTACTTGGAGAGTTAGGTTAGTAGCCTGCTGCAATCTTGGTTATTCCTAGGAATGATGGGCAATAGGGGCCAGTGTAAATTCATTTTATACAGTGAATTAGGTTCAGTGAAGTTAAATTTTAAAATGCAACCCTAGGACTAGTATCAGATCTTTGAGTCAGACAGAAAGAGGAAGTATTTTTAAAAGGAGATAGGAAAGAGCAATATGTGGCTACTTATAAAACTAGAACTATTGCTATAGGCTGAAAAATCCTAGTTAAGCTAAGACAAATTTTGTTAAATGTAGGCATTCCCTGCTTCTGCCCCTCCCACTAAGTAGCTAGTTTTAGGGGAAGAAACTAAAGCAGCTAAGTGTAAATGTCTCTCTCCTTTCCATCAAGAAAAAAAGTCAAAGAATCAGAATTTTGGGAAATGGGCTGATTTGCACTTGAAGTCAAATGTACTAAAATGCATCCAGTATTTTTTTAAAATATATTTTATTGACTTTTTACAGAGAGGAAGAGAGAGGGATAGAGTTAGAAACATCGATGAGAGAACATCGATCAGCTGCCTCTTGCACACCCCCCCACTGGGGATGTACCCACAACCAAGGTACATGCCCTTGACCAGAATCTAACCCGGGACCTTTCAGTCCAGAGGCCGACGCTCTATCCACTGAGCAAAACCGGTTTTGGCTGCATGCAGTATTTTGATGGCAAAACAGGACCATTAAATCATAAGGCATCAATCACTTAACTTCAAAATCAGCAGCAACCTAGATTTCAGCTTGATATATTTTTATGTGTCAGTATTGCATGGGTGACTGTGCACCTTCATTTTGGCTCTGTCAGCTAAATGAAGTGGTGAACTTACTTATTTGCAAGACATTACCCATTTTTTCCTGTTACCACTTACCCTTTTTAAAAATCCTTTCTCAAGGACATACTTTGATTTTAGAGAGTGAAATATCTGTGCAAGTGAATGTCAATTAGTTGCCTATTGAACTCGCCCTGACCAAAGCTCGAATCCACAACCTGAGTCCCCACCCTGACTGGGAATTGAACCCCATGACATCGCTCCATGTCATACCAGCCAGCGTATCAGTTACTTTTTACAAAAGCATTTTATATCTAAAAGGAGCTGATGAGAAAACTAAGGCTCACAAACGTTAAGTAACTTGCTTATTGTCCTGGCAGTTCTTGCCAATACTTTTGTTTTCATCCGTTATTTTATAACATAGGCAATCATATGAATACAGTATCATCATAAGGGACTTTGAGAGGACAGGTGGCTGAATTCCTTAAGACCAAAAAGAGCAGTTCATAGGGAACTGAGATTAAATGTGAACAGCTAAGTGCCTATAAAAAATTACTATGTAATCTTACTTTGAAAATGACAATGATTTGAATATACCACTTTTATCAGTGCAATTGGAAAAGATTTTAATGTAAAGCAACATTCAGAGATCAAAGATTTATGAGTAAATGACATTCATCACAGCCTAATGTATAAAAAGAAACATTTTTCAAAAATTTCAAATATTTAACAATATATTAAACTAAAGGCCTGGTGTGCAAAATTTGTGCACTGGTGGAAGGGGTGGGGGTGAGAGGAGGGATCCCTCAGTCCCCAACTCAGGACCCCTAGGGGGATGTCCGACTGCTGGTTTAGGCCCCTTTCCAGGTAGTCAGATATCCCTCTTCCAATTCCAGCTGCTCTCCCCTGCCAGCCGGATCACCACTAACCACCTCTGCTTCAGCCCTGCCACCGTGGCTTTGGCCAGAAAGTCATCCAGATGATGTCTGGTCTAATTAGCATATTACCCTTTTATTAGTACTAATCAGTGGTCGGCAAACTCTTTGGCCCCTTGAGTTTTTAGCAAAGACCTGCTTAGGAGTACCCTAATTAATAACAATGTACCTACCTATATAGGTTAAGTTTAAAAATTTGGCTCTCAAAAGAAATTTCAATCGTTGTACTGCTGCTATTTGGCTCTGTTGACTAATGAGTTTGCTGACCACTGGGATAGATGATGGAACATGGAATAAAATGGAGCCATGTAATGCTAAAAATGTTTTTAATACAGCATAGAAAATACGTGTGATTCAAATTTTTAAATGGTGTATTTATACAGAAGGGGCCAGAATATTTACATTGAACTGTTTAATGGTGGTTGAAATCTTGGATAATTTTAATGTAGTTCTTACCCTATTCCCTATTTCTGAATTATTATAACATTCCCTTTAACAGTTTTATCTGGTAATCTAAGAAGACCATCAAAGGTTTATTGTTTTTCCCCAAAAAATTAACTCAAATTTATTTGATAGGGATAAGTTAAAACAAATACTCAATTAAGAGGTAAATTATAACTCAGGCTTTAAAGGGAATATTTTGCAGCCCCTGACAATGGTTTAGGAGAAATTTTAATAACCTAAGACAGTGGTCGGCAAACTCATTAGTCAACAGAGCCAAGTATCAACAGTATGATTGAAATTTCTTTTGAGAGACAAATTTTTGAAGTTCAAATTTTTCTAACGCCACTTCAAAATAGACTTGCCCAGGCCGGGATATTTTGTGGAAGAGCCACATTCAAAGGGCCAAAGAGCCTCATGTGGCTCGCGAGCCGCAGTGTGCCGACCACGGACGTAGGAAAGCAGTTCAGTGAAAAAAGCAAAGATATAAAATTCTAGAAAATTATTGACCTATTATACAAAAAATAGGAAAAAAAAGGTCTAGAGCAAATAGTACCAAAATGTTGTCTCTGAATAGTGGTTTACTACTGATTTTTAGTTACTTTATACTTTTATCTATTTTTCAAATTTCCAGTATTTTATTATCAGGGGAAAAAATAGAAATGAACAACATTTTTAGCACAATATTTCCAATGTAGTGCTTTGGAAAACATGCCAACTTCTAAAAACTGCATTGTTCTTTCCTATGTCTCCAAAAATGGTGCTGTGAAACATGAAGTAAAAGGCAGTTTTTAAATGGCAGTTTACTTCTGTTAGCATTTTTAAATTTATCCTTGTTTTGATAGAAGATACAAAACATAGACATGTTTGGGAAAGGAAAGGAGTAGAAGACAAAACAGATTTTTATCTGCCTGTTTTAAATATCTCCTTTCAATGTAAGCTCAAGACCTTTTAGAAAATGTTTGTGGTATTCCTGGACTATTAAGAGATCTTGAAAAGCTACTATATAAGCCTACATAAATTCATATTTTATAGTTTCTTGGTGCTAAAAGGTAATAGTTGGAAAAGCCAAGAAAATGGTGACTTTATCACATGCTCATTTGCAAAAGTTTAAGGATATTTTTAAAACTTATTTGTTGATGAGTTTTTAGAAAATGAGTAATAACTTAAGTGGTAAAACAAGTTTGGTCTTTCCTAGGTGAAAACAGAGTCTCTGAAATCAAATCTACAAAACCATTTTCAGGCTCTCAAGATTAAAGATATTGCTGATTTAACTGTGTCTTCTTTTGGTGAAGGTGGCTGGCAGAACCTAATAACAAATCAAATAAAAGAAAGTGAAAAGTTCCTAAGCTTAGAAAATGACAACCAGTCTAAAAAAAGAAAAGCAGAAGAGATGTTGACAAAAACAGATTAATACTTTTAGTGGCGAATTAGAATACTGATGTGTTCCAATTAGAGCAAAAAGACATATCTAAAGCTTTACAGATGTACTCTTTTCCAATTTTTTTCTGATGTAATGAAGTTGTATTACTGCTGTTTTTGCCCATAAAATGCTTCAGTTAAGATAGCTGAGATTGCAGAGTTTGCTGTTAGCATCTAATTCCCCTTAAATTGGTCTTTCTTCCGTATCTTTCATTAAAACTCCTGCTGCACCTACAAGACCCTTCCTTACAGAACACAACTTACATATTACACAAGACAGACACAGTGAATCCTCCGTAATTTATTACATTGTATCCTCTGAAGATTATAATTTCTTTTGAATATGAGACAATAAACATTTCAGCTTAAAATGTTTTACTATCATTTGGACGTTTCCCCAAAAGAAAAGTATTTATAGCATAAAAATTCAGGTATCGGAAAGACTCAAAAGGCTGTTTTTCACTTTGTTCAAGTTTTGTTTCCAGGCATTAAGTGTGTCATACAGTTGCTGCCATTGTTGTTTTCCAAATGTCCGATGTGTGCTATGACTGAAAAATTAAAAGTCATTAGTTAATCTTTTATCTTGTATTCTTTTACAATACTACTTGTATCTAGTCAAAAGCAAGGTTAAATATACATAAAAGACAATTTCAAATTTTAAGAGAATTAGCAGCTTATTAAAAAAAAATCTTTATCATATTGATCCTGAACCTTCTACTTTCCTAAACTACATAAAACAGAAACAAAAGTCATTAGTATTCTAGCCAATGCTGAGCCATTAAATGAAATGTGCTGGAAAATAGGACTTTCATTAAATAAGCTAATCAATTCAGTCTGAACTTTAATAAAATTATGATAAATAGCAACTATTTAACTACAGTTAATTGATAAGAACATCATCTTAGTTCTCTAAACATTTAAGTGAAATAATCAGAACAAACAAAATTGTTCTACAAAATGCTGCAAGTATTAAGTGTCTTACCTGACAACTACTTTTCGCTGGGTCTGATCAATTTTGCAGTAGACCATTTTTGTTTTCACGGCTGAAATAAAGACATTTTATATGACATGTTATATGGAAAATGCCTAAGAAAAACAGCTTAAGGTATGAAACTAAGACCAAGCAAGACATAATAAAATTTGACAGTTTTCTAATATAATTTTACAAGCTGGCTCTTTGAATCTAATAAGCACATCAATATGATGCAGCTAAGAAGGAAGTCATGCATTTATTTATCCTACAGTTGCTGGGCTAATTCATACCAAATATCATATAGTGTTCTTTTTAATACATACATATATATATATATGTTTTAGAGAAACATCGATATGAGAGCACAAAACTGATCAGCTGCCCCCCCATGACTCCCCACCCCCAGTTTTCGTTAAGAATTCTAGATGTTCTCTACAATCACACCTTAGGGGGTTGGAGGGGAAGATTTCCTAATTAGATATTTCTTTATAAGTATGTTTCATAATTAGAGCATTAGAAGCTATGTGAATAGTTGTTTATTTTATTAATTGTACAATTCCCCAAACTTAGAAATTTAAAAGGCTCAGGGAAAAAAATCCTGTTAAGTGACTTTATAATACTCATGTTGAGGAAGAAGGTCCTGTTTCTAGGCCAGTCATAAAAAACTGATAATGGTTAACATCTGCAGGACATTTAATACATGCCAGGCACTGGGCTAAGTGCTTTACCTGCATTAACTCATTTAATCCTCACAACTACAAATTACCCCTATATTCCTATTTAGAAGAAGTAAGACCTGGTCTCAAACCCAGGTATGATATTAAAAAATCTAAGTTCTTGCCGAAACCGGTTTGGCTCAGTGGTAGAGCGTCGGTCTGCAGACTGAAGGGTCCCGGTGAAGGGTCCCGGGTTCGATTCCAGTCAAGGGCATGTACATTGGTTGCGGGCACATCCCCGGTAAGGGGGTGTGCAAGAGGCAGCTGGTCGATGTTTCTCTCTCATCGACGTTTCTAGCTCTCTATCTCTCTCCCTTCCTCTCTGTGAAATATCAATAAAATATATATTAAAAAAAAAAAAAACTAAGTTCTTAACCACACTATGGTATACCACCTAAAGGTTTTTTTAAAATCCATAGAACAAACACCAAAAACCACATAGCAATTTATATTTCCACTAAATTTTCACTCTACAACAATTATAATCTGCTAATTTACTAAACATACACATTTGTTACAAAAGAATCTAGCTTTGTTAGCACATGGTTCAGCTTCAAGATCAAAAATCTCATACTGCATAGGTAAAAGACAAATAGCAAAAGTTCTAATTGCCTTACCGTCAATAACAAACGCTTCAACATCATCAGCTCCAATCTGAAGTTCCTGTTGCATTGTATCAAAAGAAATTTCTTTATTTTCCACTGCCATTCCCATAAAGGTAAGCAGTCTCATTTTTGCCATATTCTGTTCATGTAATAGTCCTAATAACAACAAAATAGTGAAGTTGAATGGTATCAATGCTAATAAAAGATCAATTACACTCTTGTGTCAAACTGTAGAAGTCACTGTGTTTGGGCACTTTATATTAATTTTGACAAAGTTATATTTTCAAATCATAAACTGACCCTATAATTGAACTATGGAGTATTTAAAATTATTTTTCTAAAATTACATTTATTTATTACTATAGTGCTATAGGTATTAGATTACAAAGTTAATAAGGCTGGGTTATAACTTTTATATAAATGACTTATGCTTATTTTTACTAATAGGTCCTGTGTTTAAATGGAACATTCCTTATCTGCTTATAACTTATTCTGTGTTTTATTTAGGAAACATGAAGTTTTAAAACATTTTCATACACATTCAGTCATGAAAACATTCCATTTCCCTTCTGGTCACTTGGATTTAATATTTGAAAGTTAAAACTGTATTCCCAGCCAATATAGCTCAGAGGTTGAGCATATAAACCAGGAGGTCACAGATTCCTGGTCAGGGCATATGCCTGGGTTGTAGGCTTCATGCCCAGTAGGGGGTATGCAGGAGAGATGCTTCTCAATTATAAAAACAAGTTTTTAAAATATAGAATTACATGCCCCTTTTCTATGAGCTTTCCAATTTGGTAATCTCACCAAGATCATAACCCTTTTGTAATTATGAGCCTCAAGTTTGTATTGTTTAAAAAGTTCCTTCTAAGCACTCCACAAGTAAATATGAAATATATAACATTTTTTATTAGCAGATGACTAGGAAAGCCCATTAATATAGCACGTCTGTTAATTAACTATAATTATGATGCAGGCTTGCTATTTGGCACAGATTCAACAAAAACACGATCATCATAACTCAGATGAATGAGGTATCCAAGTAAGTATTGCTAACCAGTTTAATGGAAATCTACAAGCATCAAAAAATCAATTAGTGCACATTAATCCTAATTAACAAATGAAAATTAGATGCTGATTAACTTTCTGAAGCAAGAAGGTAGCAACTGGGTAACACCAGACTACGTATGAACATGTTAGGGCAATTCAGATGACACAAGATAATTCTACTGTTGGCCCAAATTGTCAGTTAATAAATCCTGTCTCGTCACTTTGGATTTAATACTTAAAAGTCAAAACTGTATGCTCTGCCAGTGTGGCTCAGAGATTGATAAACAGTGTTTTGATAAGTTGTTACCATCTGTAGAATCTAGATATTTGTAACCCAACTTTAAACTGTAATAAATGTCTAATAATATATCTAACTAAAAATATACATTCAAGATGTTTTCCACAAAGCATCTATTACAAATTTCTAATAAAAGACTGCTAATTTGCATGGATGTTAAAGAAACAAAAGGCAAAACAGAATTTGGTTTCCAGGAATACTATGTTTCTCCTGTTAAGGAGAACAAATAAAGATTTTTCTCAAGAAAATTTCTTAGCATTCCCAGTTCTGTGGGCATACATAATCCCTTTTATTATGTTAAAATGATAAAAACTTCACAAATTTCTAAGGTATAATTTAAAATACTCTTTAAAATAAAAATTTACTGCTATAATTACAAGCTTACCATAAACCAAAAAAATGAAAATTATTTCTAAAATAAATTATGTAAAACCATTATACATCATAGAAGGGGGAATCTATGTTAAAAAAACATTTCAAGTTGATGTTTAAAGTCACTACATCAAAGGAAATCACCAAACCTAGGATTTTTGCTCTCGAAAACAAGCTATTAAGCCAGTGAAGTATGAGTTAAAGACTTGTAGGAAGCTGTGCTTTATTTCATGAAAAGTAGAGCATCACCTTCAAAGAAGAAGTCATAGTGTTCTGTGTCATATTTCTATTTTAAAGTTATAAAAAAAATCTAATTTTATGGAAACATTTATTCATTACTAATATGTCAAAACCTTAATGCAGTAATAAAAAAAATGTGCATCACTGAGCAATTTCTACATTGTCACTGACCCCTGCCTTAAAATGCTGCAATATAAAAAACGTAATTTTAATGCATGCAATAGCTTATGAACCAGTGCTCCTTTGAAACAGTCAATTACACATCAATGGGGGAGTGTCAAAGTGTTAATTACTACTCCTTTTTCCTTGGTGAGTAAATAAAGAGGTTGCTGACATTAACATTCCATCACATAGCTTCGTGCCACAAAACAAATTAACTGGGACAGAATGTGGTTTTCTGGGTCTAGTGCACCTGGCAAAGCAGTCTACACAAGCACACTCGCATCTACTTTATCTTAGTGTATTTCAAATGCCTTATTATGTTCAGAATAATTCAGTCTTGTCCAATGCCAAAGTTTACAGGTGACAGGAATGAATAATTACTATATTGAGAATTAACAGTATAATCAAACTAGATTATAAATGCATTCTTTACCCATGTTCCAAACAACCAGGAAGACTAACAATTAAATTTTAGTATAAAAAATATATAATGTATTTTGATTATTACCTAATAGGAAAGCAAAGCACCTTTGTTTCATAGTTGACTTCACTCTCTTAGAACAACTTAAGCTTGTTAAACTATAGATTTTCTCATTTTTCTTTTTGTAAGTTTAGTATGTTAAGGACATGCTCTAGAAGGAAAATACTGAATCTACATGGTGCTTGCTCAGGGAGGACAGTAAGAGTCATTTCAAGTTGGTGAACATTTACTGAGCTCTGATGCCCTAGAAAAAACAAAGGCAAAATCATAAAGCTAATACTTACTCTGCTGTCTTCAACAAACTGTAGTTAGGAAAGTTTCTCCTATAATGTAAAATCACAAAGCACTTTCTAATCCCATCTATAGCTTTACTTAAATATGCTTAGCAATACCATATAGTTGTATAATTTGTTAATTTGGGCTAGGGGTTTGCACAAATATAAAAGTGTATCATAGAGAGAAAAATCTATTCGTTGCAACAAAAATGTAAATCACCATACATGAACAAGGAGTAAGGTCCTTTACAAAGAAACAGTAGTTTCAAGCTCTTTCCATCACAAATGCTTTTGGTTTCTGATTCCCAATTCATTCTAAGTAATATTTTAAACTGCCTATCTTTATTTGTTGTTATCCATCATACATCACTGGTTAGGCCAAGATCATGTTTGCTGGACCTCAAAGTACAGAAGTTTTAGAATAGCCCATTCCCATTTCTCAGTACCCCTCTCCAAAGAATACACCCCAAAACTTACCAAGTGAATCTATGAAGTCTTTATTATTCTGATAAAACTTGACATATGATGCCAATTTAGCATTCACAAAAATGGTTAAAAGCTATACAGACCAAGACAAAAAAAAGATACAATATTCAATATAGAATAGTTACAGCTCAAAATACTTTATAGACACTGACTCCCAGTAATATTTTTTTTTCAGTGCAGGCATTTCAGTAAGTTTGATCAAATTACCATCTTAACCATTTGTTTAATAAAAGACTCACTTAGATAAATCAGTAAATACAGTGAGCTCTAAAGATGATGGTAATGGCATAGTACAAATGGAAAATAACCCAAAACATATTTATACTTGTACTTGAAAAGGATATTGATGTTTTAAAATACAGGATTTACTTTCTTAACTGGGCTGACACTAAATAGTTTTAAAAATTTTTTTTCTATTATTTAGGTTCATAATGGCCAGGCAAGTGAGAAGATGGAAAATGAAAAAGAACAGAAATGTGTTCAGTAGTTGGGAGTCTGTTCCTGATACAAAAAGAATAACTAGTTCTCTTCCCACCTCTGTAGACATGTTCACTAATACAAAGAGAGTTCTTTTATACAAAGAAAGAGTTCTGCTTTAGTACGTTAAAATTAGGAAAAGATAATATTTTTCACATTTAGGATAAACTACTTACATCATGAATAAGCTCGCCTTCCAGAAATTTGACTGGTTTTAAAGTAAGAAGATGGTCAAAAAGAAATGCATTTGGATCTTTCAATGCTCGTACAATACACCTTAATTAGAAAACAAAAATCCAAGCTCAGTCTTGAAATTCAGGTATGTCTTGCTGAGTTTGCAGTGTGCAGTACATTTATTCAGTAAATATGCAATAATTCAATATACAGAGCATAAGAAAAGCTGTAAGATTGGGGTTAAAACAGGCCAATAAGTCTATACATCAAATATATCTGTTTAACAAAATAATAAATAGTTGGAGACAAAAACGTAGCTGGAAAGTACCACAAAGTAATCAAAGACTAAAACAGCTGCAGCACCCTACCACCTGCCAGACACTAAGGTAAAGATTAATTCAATGAATCCTCATGTATCCTGAGACATAGTCTTAACCTTTCCACCTTCTGAATGACAAAACAGGCTCAGAACGAGCTCGCCCGTAAGGGCTACAAGTGTTGGAGCAGGCAGTCTAGCCTCAAACACATTTTCCACAAACTACCCCTTCACCCAACACCTATCATGTATACAACTCGAGCCTGTGTGAGTTGTCATAATCTGTTTCATAAATTTGAAAAACTGATTTTGTTCTTATTGCTACTAAGCAGACTTACAACTATCTGAAGCCATTATTATTGGGAATAGGCTAAGCTAATTTTTAGCAAGCCACCAACTTTTCCTCATCGACACACCTTCATAAGTTAAAACTGATCTAAGATTAGATTCTATTTTTCAGGTTGAGATTTCTCAACCCATACCAGCAATTTCCCAAACAGCAAACAGTATGTAACTAGTTCACATATAATTCGTGGTTCTTCCAATATCAAATTTTCAAATATTAGAATCACCACGAAGCACACAGTATCAAATGGCTTTGGATCATTGGCAGGTGCAAGCATGATCTGTTATATGACTGAAAACTGTAACTCATCTCTAAGCTGCTGACAGTCATCATTAGAACAATGTTTTTAACATTACCTGTGGGCATCAACTCGAGCCTGGGAAGCATTGTCTTCCGTGTAACTTCCTAGCAATTCTACCATGACTTTTGAAGCGGCATCACTAAAAAGAAATATTGCTTTAAGAACTTCAGAATATGTCACTGCTATTCATTCATAAATACAATGGTGACCAAGGTCCTGCTCTATGGGAAGGCAAGGCACTTCCTAAAAGGTAAGGCAGACAATAAGCAAGCATGTGCCATGAAGGAAATAAACAGTGATCAATAAGAGTCAGCATCATGACAGAGTGAGATGACGCCGTATTTATCCCTTTAAAATTATAAGTCAGGCAACCATAATTCAACAAAGAATCCTTTGCTCAACACACAAACACGCCTGAGAGATAGATGCATGCATCGAGACATTTGATGGTGGGCATATCAGAAGCAGCAGGGGTGGTGGAACGGGGAAGGACAGACACGGTAGCAGGCAGTCTGGCACCCGCCCAGCCCCAGCTGATGTGGTAATGGAGGAGGTGGGCTACAGCCCCCACAGGGCAGCCCAGAGGGTAGGAGGGACAAAAGCAATGTTCTGGCCTGAATACCCAGTGCCCATTGTGGCTCAACCCAGTGATGAGGGCAGAGATGGGGTTCAGCAGTGTGGCAGCTGCAAAATGCTGGCCACCATTAGTAGCAAGAAGGCCAACCCACAGAATCACACCACCACCACCGGCCACACCTCACCACTAGAACCTATAGACAGCAGGGATGCCACCGACAGCACACAGCAGCTTCGGGTTACAAGAAGGCTGCACTGGGAAGTCGCAGGCTGGAAAACCCATTGCCCACCACAAGGGTTGGTGCACTAAGACTGAGGGGACCTGGACATAAAGGGGCATTTTCCACAACTAAAGCAACACCATCTCACCAAGATCCGAGAGGTAAGAGAAAACAGAAACTGCACCATCTACAGGAAAATAAATGAAAGACCACTACTTATCAATCCACTAGAGCAAAATAATACTTAGAAGAGTTCACTACTTCAAATGCCCAGGCAGAGAAACAATCCATCAAGTACCATGAATAACCAAGGAAACAAGGTAGCTCAGAATGAAATAAGTCTCCAGAAACCAAACTCCCGCGACATGGAAGACTATGATTTAAATGACAAAGAGGCCATGTCCCTCAAAGGGGCCGGGTGTCCCGGGTGAACCGTGTGCCCCGGGTGAGCCGTGTGTCCCAGGGGGCCGAGATCTTGAGATAGTCACCATAAAACAAGCAGATTGTCAAATGACAGCGGGGAGGGGAAGGAGCCCTGGGGGGAGATAAGAGAACAACCGAAGGACTGGTATGCATGAATATAAGTACAACCAACGAACACAGAACTCTGGGAAGGGAGGGCATGAATGGGAGGGGGGGGGGCAATGGTAAGCTATGTACATATATAATACCTTACTAAATAAAAATAAATAAATAAATAAATAAATAAATGACAAAGAGAACTCAAGACTGCAGTTATGAAAACCCCCCCCACACACACAAAAAAACTCAAGATGCAAGAAAACTCAGAAAGGCAGTTTAATGAAATCAGGAATAATTCAATAGGAAAAAGGAACACTTTGCCAGAAAGATCGAAACTGTAAAAAAAAAATTTCTGGAACTAAAAGCCTCAATAAATGAGATGAAGAATGCACTGGAGAACATTGGAAACGGAGAAGAGTAGATAGAAGAATTAGTGAGCTTGAAGACAGCAATCTAGAAATGACTCAGGCGGAAGAGTGAGAACTGAGAGTTTAAAAAAATGTAAGAACTCCACAAGAACTGATTCCATTAGAAATACGGTAGCAACATAAGAATAATGGGTACACCAGAAGGGAGGGAGGAGTGAACAGTGAGCCTATTCAAACAATTAATGAGCACTTCCCAAGCCTATAGATAGAGCTGGACCCTCAAATTAAAAAAGCTAAGAGAATTAATGCCTTATTTCAAAAAGACCTTTTCTAAGACACATTAAAACTATAAAAAGAGCTGGGTGGGTTTGATTCTGGATTAGGGCAAAAACACGATTCTGTGTTGTGGGCTTGATCCCCAGCAGGGGCAATGCAGAAAGCAGCCAATCAGATCATTGTCTCTCATCAATGTTTCTATCTCTCTATTCCTCTCCCTTCTTTTCTCTCTAAAAATCAATAAAAATATTTAAAAACACTAACCTGAATGCTGACTACTTACTGAGTATATAAAAGAATAAATATTTGGAAATGAAGTTTGCTACGTAGGCTGGATACAACCTTTAAGAACCCAAGATCTTGCAGAAGCTCAACAGGTATTTTAAAATTTGCAGTTATCTTTAATAGGTAAAATTTATTAAAAAGACTTATAGCAATTCCAGAGAACAAAGGAGAGCAAATTCACTTATCTTTTAAAATCAGCCCTCAACTACTCATTTTGCCGGTAAGTTTTAAGACATTAATTCTGATACCTTTTCTTACAATCCACAAGTGCCTCATAAAGTAGCCTTAGGAGGGTGTGTTTTTTCTCAGTGGTAAGATTCCAGTCAGAAATCCATTTTCTAACCTATGATGAGATTGATAAAGGGAGATTTAATGATACAACTGAGTATGTTTTCACAATTTAAAATGTAACGTTTAGAAAACACCTATTTGCTACTTTGATATATTAAAACTACACTTATAAGCAAAACAAGTATTCCACATAATAACTCACCTGATCCAGCTCAGTTGGAATATACTGGATGGCCCCACAAGATGCTGCCACTTTAATGAGGCTACAATACACTGTGTATCTTACAGGAGTATTCTTATCCATCCCATGGAAAAGGTTGCTTAGCCTGGTTAACAAACAATAATAAAGAGTTTGAGATCAGTAACTAGTGATTAAGTTGAGAGTATCTGCTCCCACAACAAACGTGAGACATTACAAGGAGACCTGCTCCCACAACAAACGTGAGACATTACAAGGAGAGACCTGAGGCACAGAAAGGTTAAGTGACTTATCCAAGGTCACACAACTTCTAAAAGCCAGAGCTGACAAGTTTCAGAATTCTTGCTTTAAACCATCAATGACAATGATATGGAAAAAAACTGAGTCTTTTTCAGTTCTTAACTTACAACTGCAGTCTCAGAGACGGGCGTTCACCTTCCCGAAATTTGACCAGCTTTTCACAGAGGTTTTCAATCAGAGCTTCCTGCTTTTCTGGCTCCAAGATCAACAGGAGGGATACCACGCTGTTCATCACACTCTCAACATCTACACATGACATGCATGGATAATACAACTGTGATGCTATGATACTTAATGTATCTGAATTTACAGTATTCAAAGACCATTAAATTTAAGACACTTGTATATTTTATTAAAGAAATAAATTATTACCTAAAATTTAGTTTTCAATCAATGAAACAGAAGACTGATTTACATGTCTACTTATACAGTGGCAAGATAGTCAATCATGTGGAAGTTACTGGTTAGGTCTTAGGCTAGGATACTCTCCCAATTAAAGAAAACATACAAATAGAAGACTTATTTAGAAATGAAAGCTATGTATTTTCTAATTTTCAAGTGTAAGCTATTAGCCATTTACCAAGTTTAGTTTGAATCCTTAGAGATTTCAGGACTACCAATTCTCAAAACGTCCCATTTCATGTCAATAAATAGGCTGAGCCGCATGTCTCAGTGGTTGAGGGTCAACCTATGAAGGTCGAGGTTCAATTTCCGGCCAGAGCACATGATCAGGTTTCGGGCTCAATCCCCAGTGTGGGGCATACAGGAGGCAGCCGATCAATGATTCTCTGGCATCATTGATGTTTCTTTTCTCTCTCCTTCTCTGAAATCAATAAAAAATTAATAATAAATAAATAGGACATCAACCAAATAATTAAGTAGCTTTTAGATTGTTATTATATCCCATTTGCTCTGAATCTAAACCTTACAGAAAAGAATGCTTCATTTTTTCTCCTTCAATTCATTCTGAAATTTCAGTATTCAGTATGTGCAGTAACACAAAAAAACATTCCTGATGTAAAAAAGATGTTTTCTCAAAATGGGTTTACATCATAGATATTAACAGATTAGGAAAACCTGAAAGTATGTACAAATATGAGAAACAGTGCTTCAAAGTTCTAAGGTCTGAAACAAAAATATAATTCACAAGAAAATTTTAAAAATAGGTTATTAGAAATGTCACAAAAAAATAAAAACAAACCTTTATCATCTTCCTTCAGACATACATCACAAGCTTCAATAATTTGAGCTAAATCTACATGAAGTCCACCTTCTGAGTTCTCTTCTGAAATTTCAGCTCCTTTAGATTTCAGGTAAGCTCGAAGCTCAGCAGCCTGTGAAATCAAACAGGTTGTTATACATATATATGACAACATCTCAAACCATTGTCCTATTTCTAAAAAAATGAATATAAATACTGAACTTAACAATGACTTTACTTCATCCATCATCACAACCCCCAAAAGTTGTCCTCTACAACTCCCCATGGGTACACAGGCCCACTATCTCAACTTCAGAATTTCTCTCAGATTACCTGTATCCTGCTGGAATTATAGTATATAGCAAAATCTTTCTAATATAACCCAAAGCCTTTTTTTTGGGGGGGGGGGGGCACACTTGAGATCTGACTTGGTAAACTCAATTTGTTTTAAAGAAATAAAATGTTACTGCTCTGAGGTGTGCATAAAACCACTACTTTGAAAACTTACAGACATTACCTTGATACAAGAGTAATTACTTGTTAGTTAAATGTCTGAGAACCTATCTGAGATGAGCATTTGGGGAGCCAAAGATAAAAAGATGACGCCTTTGGCCCTGGCTGGTGCTGTTCAGTTGTTTGGAGCTTTGTCAGATACACCGAAAGGTAGCAGGTTCAATCCCAGGGCACACATCTGGGTTGCAGGTTCGATCCCAGTTGGGGCCCTTATGGGAGGGCACCCCTTTGTTGCTTTTCTCTCTCTCCAATCAGTAAACTTGCCCTCAGGTGAGGATTAACAAACAAAGTGATGCCTTCGAATGCTTCCTTGAATACTTATATCAAATTGAATCTACTATAAAATTAACCTACATGCATTATCTGGGTCAGAAAGCACCTTTGCACCTATAAAAGTATAATGGCAGGACTGCATCCAGTATTTAGACGTTTTCTATTCTAATACATACAGATAATATTTAATAACTAGTTCTTTTTAGAGTTCAGTATGTATGGCAGCCAAACATGAATGCAGATGGTATTTAAGATAACAACATGAGGAACTGAAAAAGAGAGGTAAGAATACCATTAGTAAATGCCCAGGTATCATATTTTCTAATCCCACAGAAGATGTTTTGGCTACCTAAGGAAAGTATATTAAATCTGTCGATCTGATGAGACTATCCCTTCAGATAAAAACAGTCACTTCACATATGAATTGGTAGTAAAATAAGACTTCATAAAACAACTTCACCCTGAGAGAGTACAAAAAATACCCCTGCAAAGTACACTTCAGTGTGAAGAAAACACAACACTGTCAAAACAAAGGCACTTGGTTCAGTTTCTACTTTGCAGACACAAAATGAATTTTTCTAACAACGATTCAACCAACAGTTTGTTGTTTTGTTTTTAAACGATCACCCTCGGTGGTTACAAGTAGTTTGTGGAGTGGTACAAACCAAGGGAAAGAAACAAGGATTCTGAGCTCCATTTCAAAATTTTAATTGAACAGAGAAATTGATCCAAGTTAACCTCTTGAAAACAAAATCACCTCCTTACCTGAGAGTAATGGCCAGAGTGAAATTAACATACAAGAACGGTGGCACAATTTAAGTAGAAATGACGCTTTAAACCTAATATATATTCATATAAACCTCACCTGGGAATATTTTTTCCCATTGATTTTGGGAGGAGGGAGGAGAGAGAGTAAAATCGATGGGAGAGACACATCCAGTGGTTGCCGCCTGCAGTGCTCTGACCAGGCCAGGCCAAGCCAGGCACATGCCCTCCACAGGGATTAACGCCACCTACCCACCCACCCACCCTTCGGTTCGGTTCACGGGCCCACGCACTAACCACTTAGAAACACCTGCCAGGGCTAAACCTAAAATATAATCAGTAGCGGAAACCGGTTTGGCTCAGTGGTAGAGCGTCGGTCTGTGGACTGAAAGGTCCAGGGTTCGATTCTGGTCAAGGGCACGTACACTTGTTGCGGGCACATCCCGGGGGGGGGGGGGGGGGGGGTGTGTGCAAGAGGCAGCTAGTCGATGTTTCTCTCTCATCGACGTTTCTAGCTCTCTATCTCTCCCTTCCTCTCTGTAAAAATATCAATAAAATATTATATATATATATATATATATATATATATATATATATATATATATAATTAGTAGCAGTGGTGTGTGTGTGTGTACCACCATCGACAACTCGACAAGTACATTAGAACAGTAATGATGTCTTCGGTGGAAATCAGAGTTTCCATGCTGGTGGAATAGCAGAAGAATGACAACACGACTTCACAAATATAGTTTCCGCAAAATCACCTTAGAGATCACTTCATGTTCGGTTTCACTCCCACCAACCAGTTTAACTTCGGTGACGGGGAAAGGGCAAACCCCAAAGGGAACATTTAAAAACCGGAGGGCGGCTCACCAGAGGGGATGCCTCAGACCAGGAAGGTGGGATCCACGTCTTATGTTCAGGTTAAGGGACCTCTCCCCCTTGCACACAGTTAAGAGTATACGCTGTGGTCTATGTGTTGCGGCCCCCACAGCACCGTTGTCATCGTCAACAAAATCATTGTGTTTCCTTAGGCGGCTGACACCACCGAGAAGTCGGCCACCTCCGGCTCGGGCTGTGACCGCCCTGGGGGGACGGAGGCCGGCACCCTTCCCAGTGACTCAAACGGCACCGTGCGTGTCGTCAGGAGCGACTCCGGGCCCAGGAGGTCCGGACACCGACCCGGAAGCCGGCGGGGAGCGCGGGGCCCGCGCCGGGGCGGCCGGCCGGCGGGCGGGCGGGTGCGGCGCGGGGACGCGAACGCGCGCCCGGCCTCGCGGCCTCTCGGCTCCCACGTGCGGGCGGTGAGCTGCGGGGCTCGGCCCGAGAGCCGGCTCCGCGGGGCGGCGTCCCTCCCTCCCAACCCCCCCGCTCGGCTCTTCACACCCCGAGGCCCCCCAGCCCCCGCCGCCCTGGCGGCCCCGCGGCCCGGGGCGCACCTGGTCCTCCTCGCTGATGTCGATGAAGGCCGGGACGCTCATGGTGGAGGCCCGGGCGCGGCGGCCGCTGCGCTCGCCAACCACGCCAACCGGAAAAGGAGGCGGACGCGCTCCCAGACGCTCCCAACCGCTTCCGGGTCGCCTACGCGCGGGTCTCGAGGGGCGGGGCCACGGGGAGGGCGGGGCCGCGGCGGCTGGGAGCGGGGCGGGCGTGCCCTCGGGGGCCGCCTCCCTAGGAGGTAATGTAAAGGGCTGTCCTGTCTCAGCCTTGCTAGCTCCTCCCAAGCCCTCTCGCCTTGGGAGCCATAGGGATGCTGGACAAGCGAACAGTTTCTTGTATTCGGAACAGTTGTTCCACCCCAGCCTCGCCGCCTCTGCCAGTCTCTCCCCGCATCCCCGGACGCCGCAAACGTTGCTCCCCGCAGCCCTAGGGCCCTGCCTTCCTTTACAGCCACGCATCTAACCCGCCTTGGCAGTCCTGAAAGAGCCTCCGAGGTGTGCATTTGCTGCTGAGCCCGCCATTATTATTATTTATTTATTTTTTGCGAGTTATAATTTAACCCATTTGTCAGCCTTTATTTAGGAACAACCTGGCGGGCGGTGCTCTCTGCACTGAGGATAGCAGTAGCTTTTACAAGACGCGCTCACATGCAGCCCGTGTCCCAGGTGGGTACAGACAGGCCACAAACATTACAAAGTAATTACAAAGGCAGCCCTAGAGAGCATCGTGTTGTATGGCATGGACTCCAGAGTCGGATTCCTTGGGATGGAATACCTGCTGCGCCATTTGATGTATGTGTGACTTGGGGAAATTGTTTAACCTGTGTTTCAGCTTCCTCTGGGGAAAAGTAAATTAGTATACAAAGCACGGGGTGAGCACTGAATGTGTTAGCTATCGACATATATAAAACCCTATGGGAACAACCAGTTGTTACCATGTGCGCTGACCACAGGGGCATGTGTGTAACATGGCAGGCTTTGGCAGCAGGCAGCAGAGTGTGGAACATGGCCGGCATTGGCCACAGTGGGATGGTGGAGCAGGTTAGGGGGGGGGGGGGGCGCCAGACCAAGGCAGGGCACTGGTCACTGTCATCCGGGGCGAGCCTCTGGTGGTTACTGAAAATTCTTTGCTCCTGCGTGCCATGGGCCCACCTGGTGCTCACACCCGCTGCCAGCGCCCAGTGCCGCCCTGATCACTCAGAGCCATCAGCCGGTGCAAGTGGTGGCTGCTGGCCCTGATCGCCCCTCAGGGCTCCTCCACCTCACCCTGCTCCTGAGGGGCGATGGGGGCACCCACTTCTGGAGATGGCCCTACTCAGACGTGCTGCTGGCGCCAGAGTCGCTTGCTCATACCTACAGCCAGCGGCAGGGTGGCTGCTCGCAAGCACTGCTGGCACCAACCCCACTTGTACCCGCAGCCAATGCTGGAGCCACCACTTGTACCCTCTGCTGGCATCTGGCACCAGCCCCAATCATTCAGCACCATCAGCGGGTGCAAGTGGGAGGGGCCGGGTGGGGGCACGCAGGATGGGCTGAGACCTGCCCCTGTGCCCACTGCAGCCTCGGGGCCCACAGTTCCTTTTAAGGTGCATGAGTTATAATTAGTGGCCCAGTGCATGAATTTATACATATTAGAAGGAAATTAATTAAAAGAAATATTTTAATATCACTATTCACCTTTTCTCTATAATAGAAATGTCAACCAAATTCACAATCGATAATGACAGATTGAAACACATAACCGAAATTGGCACCAGTGAGAGCTTTAGATGTATCACGCACGTGCGAGTCAATTTAGCCTTTTACAGATATAGAATAAACTTGCTTAATTAGACCTGCTTTCTGATTTAGCTAAACCTTTTCCAGCCCAGTGAAGCACCCCAACTTCTCTTTCAGGTAATTGTGAGCGACACAGCAGTAAACATCAACATGAAGCAGATTATTATAGATCACACAGGGAGGACAAAGGGTAAAATATTTAACTGTAGCAGTGTTTGACTGTATTCTGCTCAGTGAGAAAACCTGAAGTCACTTTCAAGGTCCACCATTTCTTACTTCTTTTCAGTAGGGTCAAGTTTCTAATTTTGAATGAAAAATAGATGAATGATGACAACATTCTAGAAAGATATGGGACAGAGTTGTTTTTTTTGGTGTGTGTGTGTGTGTGTGTGTGTTTAAGAGTGGCAGAGACTGATACTCGTCAGCTCATTATCCATCCTCTTAGTAGCAAAACACTCCCTATAGTGTGGGTGTGGCAACGTACCCTTCTATGCAATTAAATGCATCAGCCTTATTATGGCTAAGGATAGCCAATGACATGTAAGTAGGAGTTCTGGGAGTAGCTCCTGGGAAAACTCTATAAAAGGAGCCAACTCAACTTGGAAGCGGGCTCTTTTGCCCTTGCCCCATTTCTCCTTTCTGCCTAAAACATGAACTTGGTGGTGGGAGTTACAGCAACAAAACTAAAACTAAGATGTGGCCTTAGAGGTGGAAGCCATGACGAGGGGAGGAGTCCATATCCGTGATAACATCAGGAAGATGTATTAGCCATGGCTGTCTACCTAT
The DNA here is from genome assembly GCA_963924515.1 of Vespertilio murinus. Classification (NCBI taxonomy): domain Eukaryota; kingdom Metazoa; phylum Chordata; class Mammalia; order Chiroptera; family Vespertilionidae; genus Vespertilio; species Vespertilio murinus. The sequence goes on along the minus strand of OZ004709.1, from coordinate 152,044,299 downwards.
GGGCTTGTTTAACATAGAAAAATAAACCTCCATCTAGTTTAATGCACCATTCTATTGAATTTCTCTTATATACAGCTGAACCTAATTCTGACTAACACAGAGAGAAAACTTTGAAATCTAAAGTTAAAATTTTATAAGTAAAAAGTGTATTACGTGCACATTAACACATTTTTGTAAGTGTGGGTATTTAAAATGGTGGAAATATTAGAATCTCTCAGTGATGCTGTGATGTAACTCTGAAGTAACTATCATCTTAGGATCTCAGAGATTTATTGCTAATAATTAAATTTTATACAGTGACCCAACATGTGATTATAGAGACTTCATAGGTGAAACAACTAATGTTTATTGGTGGCTTATTGAAATGTATTACATCAGAGCTATGGATTTAGCAGTAGAACTAATACAATGCCTTAAATTGCAAATACTTTGACCATTAGAAAACATCAGTCTTCCCATTAGTCTTTGTAGTGAGAGAAAATTCATAAGGTTAACTTCTTCACTTTGCGTGACATAGCTGATTATTGAAACACTCATAAGTCTGTGGAATCCAAAGAAGACACATTCATTATTTATGTTTCTTAAATCGTTGCAGAAGACCAAAGAAAACCAAGGACACTTCAAAGAAGAGGAGGGACACTGTTTAATACACCGGTGGACGCAGGAAACAGCCTTCCAAATCTGAGTGGAGGAACATGCATGGGGCTTTCCTTTATATCACCCTGTGGTCTTCCTCCCACAAAGATGGATTATGTTTCCGGTCCTTTTCAAGAGCCTTGCAAGAAGGCCCCCAGGTGTTGGGGGTCTCCAGGCCATAGCTGATGGTCTGTCTGGCCTGGCGCCAACGTTAATAACCCTCCCTTTGGGGCAGTGCGCTGTCCACAGCCCCATGGCCTCTGTAACGGGTTCTGCAAGACCAGTATCTGGGAAGGAGGTAGTGACTTAATTATAGGTTATCAAGAATGTACACTAGCTTGCTGGCATGGATTCAGATCACTACCCCCATAATATCAGGGTTACATTGGAATTAGCACTTTTTAGCCTTCTCAAAATGACTTCAGAAAAGCATGTCCATACCAGAGGAGAAACACTTAACGCACTAGTCAAGAAGCTTATCAGTTGCAAGCAATACAGATGCAAGAGTTAATTTATAAGTTAGTGATTTTTATATTTGGGGAAAACATTATTTTGAGCTTGTATATGAACCATACTAACCCAAATCCCATTATTATTATTTAAAATGAAGCAAGAGAAGCTCAAACAAGTGAAGCAGCTTTGCCTCCAGGAGAGAATGGTGGTGGCCCTGAAATGAACACAGCTATTCTTCCCACGCATATTGATCAGAGAAATCCCTCAATTCCCACTGGGCAGAGGGAGATAAAGACATGGAGTGACAGAAGTATCCAAGTGGACACTTTGCAGAGCTCTCTTCACTTGGAAGGGAACACGAAGAATGGGGCGATCATCTAAAACCAGTAATAAAGCCGATTTCCCCCAACTCCAAACAGCTCTTCCCTCCTTTGACCTTACATTGCTATTCAGACTTTCATCATGTATTATCTGGTCTATTGAAGTCCTCCCCCTCTCTGTTCCCCTTACCTCCACGTTCATGTACCCAGAGAACCTGCAGAGCTGATATGGTTCAAAGATATAGGTTATTTGTCCTATATAATATTTATTTATTTATTTTTAAAATATATTTAATTGATATTTTACAGAGAGGAAGGGAGAGAGATAGAGAGCTAGAAACGTCGATGAGAGAGAAACATCGACCAGCTGCCTCCTGCACACCCCCTACCGGGGGGATGTGCCCGCAACCAATGTACATGCCCTTGACCAGAATCGAACCCGGGACCTTTCAGTCCACAGACCGACGCTCTATCCACTGAGCCAAACCAGTTCTGGCTGTCCTATATAATATTTAAATTTAAAAAATGGCTGTGGCAGACACTGCTGGTAACTTATCCAATACACATTTTTTTCTCTTTTCACTTTCTTAGCAGAATTCTGATTTTGTTCATGGTGGCATCCCACCTAGAGAATTCTTCTCAAGGCTCTTGCAGCTGGGTGGGGAATGTGACATCTTTTGCCCAAGATGAATGGAAAGTTGCTGAGGGGGGGAGGGGAGAGGGAGGCACATTCTCAAAAGTTATTTAAAAGGACGCACACTTCGCTGGCAGGAGCCTTTATCCTTTCACCTTTCTCCATCTTGGTTCATTATGGAACCACCCTGGGGAGCTTACCTGTGGATTTCTAGCTTTGTAAGGCGTATTCACCCTTATTTGTCCAAGCCACTATACAGTCAGTTTTGTTTTGTTACTTGGAGCCAACCTAACCGAACAAATTTGATACTTGAAATAGAGTGGTTTCAAGCCATAGAACCTAAAATATAGTACTAGGTAACTGAGAGAAGGAAGGCTTTGACAGTGAGGCCACAGATTCCGCAGGCTAAGAAGAGCATGAATATTGCTATTAGATATCAAAACATCCTCCGTGGAAAACTGCCTCCTTCTGTTTCTTATGATATAAACGGTGGTGTCTTATGCTATTGTCATTTGGGGGAAAAAATAGATCTAATTCATGTTAACCTAACCTGGTTACTTCTTGACACTATCAGCAAAGATCCAAAGAATAGGGGTGAATTCAGTCTATGTGGGTGGGCCCCAGTGTGTATCAGATGTGTACATTACAGGAAAGGAACCCTGAGCTTTGGGAATCCATATAGTTTATAGTGCACTGCAAACATGTCTGCCCTTTGTTCTGGAGGGAAACACTCTCTTCATCTCCCAAGGCTAGTTGCTACACAAACATCCTTAAAAACATAGTCTGAAACGAAGGGCATTCAGTGCCTCCGGTCAAGGGCATGTACATTGGTTGCGGGCACATCCCCGGTGGGGGGTGTGCAAGAAGCAGCTGGTCAATGTTTCTCTCTCATCGATGTTTCTGGCTCTCTATCTCTCTCCCTTCCTCTCTGTAAAATATCAATAAAATATATGTTTTTTAAAAAAGATACTGAGCTGGATGCAGTACTTGGATGAGATTTTATTTTATTTTATTTTCTTAGATGGTCTCCCTTTTGGACAGAGAGTGAGTGTTTTCATTTGCATAAAGAATATTTGCATTATGTTCCATAGGAGAATTTAATTGTGATTACTAGTAGTTTTACACTGTTGCTGAGTTTAAGTATTGAATACAGATGTATTTGACATTGAACAGCTGAGGAGAATGTTGTAGTGGGCCTTTTTTTTTTTTTTTTTTTTTGGCTCCCTACCACTTTTTGGACATCCTTGTTATGATTTCCAATCTTCTGATTTCTATCTCCCCCTGAGAAGCAATCCAGAATACAAATTGCCCAAGATTTGACCATTATCAATTAGACCCACTTGAAAGAATATTTGGAAATGGGCAACTTGAAGAAGAAGAAAGCTTTGCACATACTCTGTGTGTGCGTGGCAAAGGTGGTGGTACGGGACTCTGGCTTTCAGCGACAAAAATGTGAGCAGCCGTAATGGTTTTATGAAGCAAGGTGGGCCATGTGGCCGGGGTGTTGTTTCAAGCCTGTTTGTCCAGGACTCCCAACAATGCCGTGAGCTGCCCCACATAGTCTTTCTTCTTTTTACCTTGATATTGAAACATAATGTGCGTACGGAAAAGCAAATATATATCCTGTGGCATACCAAGGGCAGGACGGTGGGAGGGGTTCACCCCACGGCCCAGATAATAGGAGGTGCCCTGTCTGTAGATGATTTAAAAACAATAATAAAGCTGATTAACCTTTCCTATTATCACCCTCGTCCACAGTCACTTCTAAATAATGTCAGTGATAAAATAGTCCTCCCTGAAAAATTCTTTAGTGCAACTGCTTCCGAATTAAATATTTATACATCCCAATTTGAGAAACATATCAAATTTCTGCTGATCCAGAAGCTCCACGAATGAGCAGGATTACTATTTCAAGATATGCACTCTAGGATTTTCTCCTAAAGTCACAGGAGATCAAGGTGAAATGCCCAGACTCCGGACGGCTCTCCTCTCTAAGCTATTAACATCAGAATTAATCATTCCCGACTGTTTTTCATTTCAGAGAAAAGGTGCTGTGAAGCATACTTATTTTGGAGGTAGAAACAATCTGATTACATTTTAATCCGAGGCCAAAAACATAGCTCTTGATCCTCAGGCGCTCTGTCTCCTGCTTCTGTACAGATGTTACTTCTCTGAACTACCTCCATATGCACCCTAAGATCAAGCTGGGGGAAAATTACTCGTAATTTCTCAAATGCAGAGATTCTCCCACCTCCTCCTGAACTTGGGTGAACTTGTGGATGGCTGTCGAGGCTCCTTATGTATCACCTTCTGGAAGAAGCTAAGCCTCTCCAGTCTATTGCTCTCACCTACACCCTGCCTGCCCCTGCTCCTTCTCTGAGTTTTCATCTCAGCCAGCACGCACGCCCATCCCTGCATCCACACCCTGCGCATTGTAACGCTTCCCTTCCCTTTCTCCTAGATCAGGGCTGTGTTTCATCGATGCCAGATGCTTAAGTAACGCCCTCTGAATTTCTGTGCACCTAGTGTGCGTCAGACACTGTTCTGGGCCCTTGAGATACACCCGTGAACAAAACCAGCAAAGGTCCTTGCCGAGGGAGACAGACAAGAAGACTTACTGAGCAAATCAGAGAGTATGTTAAAAGGTAATACATTCTACAGAGAACAAGTAAATCAATAAACAGAGCAGGGTGGAGGAGAACAACAAAGTAGAAGCTGGTGGTTTTCAAATGGGTGCCCACCTTCCCCAGAAGAGGAGGAGCCAGAATCAAGACGGAGGTAAAGGAGGTTTTGTTTGACGTACCCGTAGAGGACTGAGCAGGGTGGAAGGAAGGTAGTAGTGAGAGGTCTACGCTCCAAAGGGCATTCCAGGCTAGGGAACCTGCATTTCCTAAGGCAGGCAGTCTTTTTTTGTTTATTGTTCCATTGTTTCATGTACAGTTTACTTCCAATATTATTTCGTTTCGGGTGTACAGCAGAGTGGTTAGACAATCATATACTCTACCGAGTACCCCTCACCCGATATATTTCCAGTACCCACCTGACACCATACCAACGGCATGCAGTCTTGAGAGCCGATGAAGTGGGAGTGGGGATGGTGGGGGTTGTGTGTGTCGGGGCGTGGAGCTTGCAGGGAGGTAGAGGAAGTCGTGGAAGATGAAGCTGGTGAGGAGCACGGGGCCAGGATGTGAAGGGACTCGCATGCCCTGCTAAGGAGTTTGCACTTTACCCTGTAGACAGCCCGAGTCCTGTTGATGATTTTATGCAGGGGAATGTCAAGTTTATATTTATTTTGGGGAAAGATAATTCTGGCAGGCGAACTGGAGTGGTGAGAGACTGGGCAAGTCACTTAACCTCTCCCTTCCTCCGTTTTACCATCTATCAAACGAGATGAGCCGTATCTGCTCTACTTACCTCATAGGATTTTGGTGAGAAACAAATGAGATAAGAGATGTGAAAACACTCTGAAAAGTATATGGTACTGTAAAAACGCGAGCTGGTGCTGTTGTTATTTCAGCTGCGTTGTGTTTGGGAATGTGGTTTTAGGGGAAGCCAAAAGAATCAAGGAGTACAGCCGAGGGACGACCCCGTTTTTGTCTCCCTAAAACAATAAAACCCAATAATACTTTAATTTATTGAATGCCTATTTCAGCACTCCACGGTAGAAAGAGGAAAAGGGGCTTATAGAAAATAGAGAAAACCAACCCAAGGAAAGCTTAGCGTCTGCCTGGAGAGATATAATACCTCAGCGACATGAAATCGAAACACATGAAAATATGATCCAATCCAAAAGGAAAATGCTGGAGGGGGAGGAGAGGGAAGGCGTTGAGAGAAATTCCCACAAGAGAAGTCATGTAATTTACCGACGAAGACGATGATTTGCTAATTAACATCACACCTCCGTCATTCCACTCCCTCTGATGAGGCAGAATGGACAGAGGAAACAGGAAAACATTTCCCGGGGCAGAAAATTTTATTTCATAATTGGTCACATCATGCAATCCGTGCTTCCCAAAACAATGCTTATAAACAAATAATGACATGTTGACATTTTCAGGATTTGAAGTTGCTTGGTGACAAGCATTAGTAACCTCATAGCAGAAACACCTTGTGTCCGGATGTCGCATGCTTTCCTTGTCTCAGGTTATTTGTGGGTTAAAAACAGATCCTAGGCATATTACATGCTTTCTTTAAGCCCCTTGAATGCAAGTCTGAGTTGGCTTCACCTCCTTGGTATTATAGCTCTTATGTCCTGTTAGCCTATGTGGTTCTATAAATATATTACATTTCAAACTTTATGTCCGTTTGTGTTTCCTTTTGCAGATTATGATGATAAGGTGTTTTCCTTTGTGTGGGTGGCAGGCAGAACCTTCAATGAGAAATATTAAGGGAAGATAATAAAAAAATTAATAAGGGATATATTAGCTTTTTCCTGGCCTTTGTAAATACGTTATCTTATTTATTAAACATCCTCTGAGTTGGTAAATCATTCTTTTATTCAAGGATTTTGGTTAGACATCATATAACCTTTAAGATGCTGTTTTGATAAAGTAAGTTTTCAACTTAGTTTATGCTACCGTAAGTCCTTCATATGTGCTCAGCATGTGGTCATCACCTCATTAAGCTCATAATCTGATTAAGGAGACAAGATTCATGCATCAGAACATATTAGCAAAAATGCATGATAGTAAAAATTATGCTAAATTATGAGGCATAGGCTACCAGAGCTATGGGAGCAAATTAGCTTAGTTAGAAACAATTTTTTCAAAGCTGGTATATCAATGTGTGTAAATGATAGTCAATATAAACATGATTAGTTCTCCTTGCCAAGGGCTATGGAAAGACTATGGCTTTGGTATGTAGCCTACCTGGGTTTAATCCAGGCTTTGATACCTTCTAAATTGTATGACCTTGGGCAAAATCCATGAAACACAGCTGGTAATAGTAGCTATCATGACTCTTGTAAGTAAATGATGGTGATTCCACCCTGGCTGAATGGCTCAGTTGGTTGGAGTGTTCTCCCATACACCAAAAGGTGGTGGGTTCGGTTCCTGGTCAGGGCACAGACTGAAGTTGTGGGTGCCATCCCCGGTTGGGGCGCATATGGGAGGCAACCAATTGATGCTTCTCTTTCACGTCAATGTTTTTCTCCCCCCCCCCACTCTCTCTCTCTCTCACACACACACACATACTAACTCTCTCTCTAAAATCAATTAAAAATTATCTTTGGTGAGGATTTAAAAATCCTATCTAATTAAAGAGTAATATGCAAATTGACCATCACTCCAACACACAAGATGGCTGCCCCAATATGGACACAAGATGGCTGCCACAAGATGGCCAGCAGGGGAGGGCAGTTGGGGGAACCTTGCCTGCAGGGAGGGCAGTTAGGGGCAAACAGGCTGGCAGGGAAGCAAGTAAGCATCAATAAGGCTGGCAGGGGTGTGGTTAGGGGGTGATCAGACTGGCAGGCAGAAGCTGTTAGGGGCAATCAGGAAGGCAGGCAGGTGAGCAGTTGGGAGCCAGCAGTCCTGGTTTGTGAGAGGGATGTCTGACTCCCCATTTAGGCCCCATCCCAATAGGAGTTGGACATCCCTTGAGGGGTTCTAGATTGGAGAGGGTGTGGGCTGGGCTGAGGGATACACACCCCCATGCACGAATTTATTGCACCAGGCCTCTAGTATATAAATAAATGGTGATTCCTAGAAAGAAGATAAAGATTTTAGTACTTTCATGTTTAGTTTAGCCATTTAGGATACTTTCCTGAAAGGCCTTAGTAATAGGAAAAAGGCAGTCACTTTCCTGTTGAAATTTAAGATTATATTTTTGGGTGATGAGAGTGTACAGTGGGAAATATGAGGAGGAAAACAATAGGAAGCCACTATTAGGTCTTAGGCAGGGAAGTTTCAAGATGAAAGTGATAGAATGTAGAGAAGGTGGGGGCAATGAAAAAAAAAAAAAGACATACATTTTAAAATACCAAAGGTCCTCTTATGGTAAGCATAACATGTACAATGTAGCAAGTTGGAAAGTATAAAAAAATATAAAGAAAAAATAATAAACATTGGAGGAGAAGAATATTGAAATAAAAGTGATTTAAGGCTTATGTGTCACCCCTCTGGGATTTCCATGCATGATTTGTTCTCTCTGATAACAATATTTTATACATATATAGCAGGGGTAAAAAAAAAATATCAAACCACATGACATAAATGAAGTTAATGTAAGCTATTCTAGAGGTAACTGCAGATTTTTTTAAGGGAACATTGCTCTTTTATTTGTAAGAAAAACAATTTATAATGGGCCTTTGGAGTTATGCAAAGGTAAAAGCAAATGGTGCTTTGGGACAGTTCAGGGCAGTTGCTAAACTATTTTGTATAATGATGTAAAAACAGTCTTGCTTTGAGCAGGAAGTATTTCTGTAGAAATTGTTATTTTACAGGGCTCTTACTTGCTAGGACCAAAAGAGAGTTTTGGAGGTCCTTGACTCGGAGTGACAGCTGAGGACAGGCTGTTAGGGGACTGTCTTGAGATTCAAGAGCTGATTATTGCAACCCAATAGCAGGCTGAGGGCTGAGCAGAGAAATGTCCTATAAGTGACTTTCTGCGAAGAGGCGACATCAGAGGATTCTAGGTGCTAGCAATGTCTGCATAAACACTACAGTATGTGTTAGGAATGCTTTGTGGAATTAAGGGAAGCAATTATGACCGCTAGACTGACAGGAAGACAGCCTGAAGAAGTGGGTAAGACACTCAAGAATATAAGGCCCTTATTACATCAAATACTATTCTGATGTTAGCTCCTTTAATCCTAGCACTAACCTTATTATTCTCAGTTTATAGATAAGGAAACAGAGGAACAAGAAGTTAAATATTTCCAAGATATTTAGGGAGTAATGGAGCCAGCACTCAAGTTCATAGGCACCTGAGCCTGTGACCTTAACCACTGAACTCTAATGTCTCTTGGAGAGGGGCTGTGCCATCTGCAGTCTCACAGGATGGTGGTTCAATGCCCATGAGAATCGGAGGGAAAGACGACATACAAAAGCTAGAGAACTTGGAGACTTCCCATCAGATCAATTGCCAGATGTTTTCATTCATTTGTCTCTCCCATTCACGAGACTGATTTCTTCAAGGACAGGAGGAGCGTGTTGTATTGCCTCTGTGTCCTCAGTGCCAAGCACAGTGTCTGGCACGAAGCAACCACTCAAAAGTATTTACCCAAGAGAGCACACAGGACACATCAATGATGATTCTGAGGTGTTGAGTCTGGTTTACTGAATGATGTAGTAATTTAGAGAGAGCTAGCTCTGTGGTGAGAAGATCCTTACAGACTATTAACCATGCTATTATTGTGAGTATTTTTAAATATTTTTCAGCCGTGTTTTCTTAAGCAGTCTACATCAGAAGATGGGCTGATTTTTGCTTGTATTTTCTCTCCAAAGCCACAGTACATAGGGCCTGAACCAATCTCAGATTTATAGCCTTGAATACTATCAAGATATTTGAGAACACGTAATAAGAGCAATCTATGAACTTGGTAGGATTTATAGCATGTTTAAATCTTGTGTCTAGCCCTAATATATAACAACACAGTGGGACATTCAAGTAAAATTCATGTACAATGCAAGGTGCATGGGATAGTTAGCTAGTCCCCCAATGTCTGAACCTGGAACTTATGCTCTCTACTAACAAGTCCACAGAGAATTTTGAACAATTACTGCACTGCAGCTAATGACATTGACTGTTAACATAAAACAAAAATGCCCTGAATAAGCTGTGTTCAGTACTATTACTCTTATTGTTGTTAGGTTTAAGCCATGAGCAAAAGCTAGATTTTCACCTGTAAACCAAAGACAAATATGAAAAGAAAATCAAACATATACAAAAGTGGAGAGAATAGCATAATGAATTCTTAGGTACCTATCATCCAGTTCCGACAGTTATTATTTTGTGGATAATCTTATTTTATCTATTGGTTCTCACTCCACCCCAGATTGTTTTGAAACAAATGCAAACATCATATCACTTGTATGTTTCTGTATGTAGCTCTAAATGACAAGAATTTTAAAAATCTACCTAAAAATTAATCATAATTCCTTAACAACATCAAACATCTAGTTAAAGTTAAAGTTTCCCTGATTGTTTGGTTAGATTTTTGAAGTTTGATTGAATAAGGTGTCAACTAGATTCTAGATCTCTTGATTATTTGATATGTCAACTAAGTCTTCTAATTTATAGGTTGCCTCTCCATCTCCTTTTTCATTTGCTCTCTGGTTCTATAGGGTACCTCAGATGAGGATTTTACAAATTACATCTAACCTAGTGTTAGTTGTATTTCCTGTGAATTGTATTTCCTGTGAATTGGTTATTAGATCTAGAGTTTGTATCATATTCATTTTGACAGGCTGTTTTATAAGTAATGGTTTATAGATGTGCACTTCTATCAGCAGGCACATATGCCTGATTGTTTTAGTTTTTGTGATATTCACAGGCATGGATCAACATTACCTGAATCCATTAATTCATTAGGGGTTGCATAATTCACTAACTCATTATTTATCAGCTTCAAGAATCCTATAAAGAGGAATTTCCTCTCATTATCTGTTTAATTATTCTAGGATATAGTTTATATTAGAGAAACAAGATAAATGCTTGATTCTTTCAATTTATTTACTAGATTTTAAAATAATAACCTGATTTCCTAGCATCATTCAAAAATGACAAGGAATAGACACACACACACACACACACACACACACACACACATATATATATATATATATATATATATATATATATATATATAATTGATTTTTTACGGAGAAGAAGGGAGAGAGATAGAGAGTTAGAAACATCAATGAGAGACATCGATCAGCTGCCTCCTGCACACCCCCTACTGGGGATGTGCCCGCAACCAAGATACATGCCCTTGACTGGAATTGAACCCGGGACCTTTCAGTCCGCAGGCCGACTCTCTATCCACTGAGCCAAACCGGTTTCGGCAGGAATACACTTTTTAATATCAGTCTAAATTCATGGATGTATATACAGAGTTTCCCCCAAAAAAAGTATATACTACTAAAAGCTGATAACTCAATTGATGTTTCTTTTCAGATTTAACTCATTGGAATTAATAATTATTCAAATTATGTATACATTTTGGGGGGACACCCTATGTATTTCAGTCCATTGAGACTATTGGTCAGTGGGAGCTTTTGTGAGTTGTCTCTTTTTTCCTGTTAAGGGATCCCAGGAGTCTTTGAAGGCTTTCTAATTTTCACAGAGGGATGTTTCAGGCTCATTTTGTATATTTCCAACTCTAGACAGGGAATCAGCTATTTATCCAAGAAGCTCTGGATTATTTTAGAGGGAAATTGTAGGAGAACTAAGGGAAATAGGACTTCCTTGAATAAGAAAAACGTTTTTACTAGATCCAAATATCAAAATCTTTGTATATTTAGAGCACCACTCATTTAGAGTGACTCACAAGATTCCTGAAGATGTTTCCCTCAGAGAGTTACTACTTTGATAAAGCACTGTGTTTTTTTTTTAACATTCAAGTTTAAAATGAAAACATACTACCTAGAATAAAATACTAACAAGGTTATTAATTCATAGTTGGGGCATATGGTAGGCTGAATGTGTGTGTCCCTGCCCCAAAGATGTCCATGGTCTAATCCCTAGGGTCTGTGCATATGCCTTATATAACAAAATAAACTTTGTAAGTGTGATTAAGTCAAAGATTTAATTTAGAAGGAGATAGTGAGATTATCCTGGGTTATCCAGTTAAACCCTACATGTAATCTCAAGTATTCTTATAAGAGGGAGACAAGAAGAAATTTGACTAAAGAGAAGGTGATAAGATAGCAGAAGCAAAAATGGAAGTGATGTGACCACAACCCAAAGAATGCCGGCAGCCACCAGAAACTGGAAGAGGCAAGTAATAGATTTCCCTCTGGGGCCTCCAGAAAGAACTGACCCAGCCAACAGTCATTTCAATTGCATAAGACTTATTTTAAACATCTAGCTTCCAGGATTATAAGAGAATGGATTTCTGGGTTTTAAGTCATAAAATTTGAGGTAACTTATTACAGCAACAGTAGGAAACTAAAGCATAGAAGGAAGGGAGCAGGGCGATATATTTTGGAGTGGAACAAAATCAGAGACTTTTTGAGCCTTAGAAGGCCTCTGGGATCTGGTGAAGGATTTGTGTTCAGTTGAAAGAAAAGAAAAAGACTAGTTAACAAGGCTGATGTTAAGCTTCACCTCCACATCTGTTTTTATCAATGCTCAAGCAGCTCTGGAGAGAATTTGTTGGAAGGCTCCCAAGCAAGAGATGTGGTTGCAGGTAGCCACATCAGGTTTTAAGGAAGGTGTGAAACTCACAGGAGCAATTAGGTGCTGACGTGATGGGATTAGGGACTCCCCCTCCCCCTGGAAATTATGTGGGGCTGTCAATAGGATTAGAGTGGGGATAGCAGAGGTTTCCAGACCCACTGTTTTTGGTAATAACAATGACTGTTAGTAACTAATAAATGAGCTTTCCATCAACCATCAGTAGTGGAATAATTTAAAAACATTTTTGTGAGAGAGAAGAGGTTAATAAGATTGGGCAATAATAGGAAGTAAGGAGCAGAAAATACTGCATTTTAGGGAGTAGGGGGGCGAGATTCAGAGGCTGGTGCTGCAACCTCACGCACTGTGTGGTTTATATGAGAAAGTGGGAATCAGCCTGCTGAGCGAATGCTTCATAAACTCTCCCCTCTGACTTACGGTTTCTGAGTCAGACCCAGTATACACTCGCTGCATTTTGCTTCATGCTTCAGAAGTTTAAATAAATAATCCTTCACTTCAATTCAGCAGCTATCAGGGAAAATGATATTGTTTTTACTCATCCCAGGGAGGGGAGGCACTTCTCTAGTGTCCACGCTTTCAAGCAGAAAGAGCATTTCTGCCAATGAAGCGTGTAGTGAGTTTCCAAGTCACCAGCCTAACTTTTTTTTTTCTTATCATAAAGGGAAGATGAATGTCCCAATCTAAACGTTGGCTGCCTGCTATTTTCCTGTGTATGGTCAGTGGTTTCCATAGAAGCAAGTATGAGAAACACTTGGGATAATGATGTTTTCTTCTCTTGGCTAACTGAAAGTTTTTGATAGTTAGGTGAAAAAGTCAGAATGCTTTGTCAGATGGGTTGTGTAATTCATGAAAGAGCAGCAAATTCACACTAATGTTGAGTAGGCTCAAAGGGTCATGGCAATGTCACTGTAGTTAGGAAGAAGGGAAATGGATGTCCTTTTAAAATTCCTCAAAGTCCCTTTCATAAAAGTTATCAATCCCCATTAAAAAAACACAACTTGATGACTTTGACTTCCTTTGGCAAAATAACCATGAGAGTTTGCCCGTGAATTGAACATCAAAGCACCAATGAATTTAAGGAGCGGTTTTCAACACTGAAGGCTTCCTAGCTAGTAGGTTTCATTATTACTGTGTCCATGTTGAGAAAAGAGGAATTGCAATTCCAATTGAGGACACGCCTCTCAAGTTTCAGTACAGAGAATGGGCCCAAGACCTAGCTTATGAATAATAGTATAGTGATGGTCATGATTATGCCTCATGGTGCCTAAAATGTTGTCCTTAAGACCCATTGCTTTCAGTTAAAAATGGTCTCTTCTAGACTCTTCTCAGCGAATGCAGAGGATACCATGTTAAGTCACACATTGTCAGATTATTTTTCTCTGGGAAAACAGGAAGTAAGTTAAGAAGCCTTGGGAAATTCAATGGGTAAAGTGAGGCTGGAAGATGGGGAGAGGGTGCTGAAAGGAAGGGCGTTGAAACAAGAGATGATGTAAGCTGGAAGGACAAGCTTTACCCTCTTCATAATCTTTCAGAAGGTTACCCTTTATCTCCGGTGTTACAAACTCAGAAATCAATGGGGCATGTTAGGTTACAAGATAACTTAAGTGGTTGGTAAAGACCATGGCAGCCCAGCTCAGTGGTTGAGTGTTGACCGATGAACCAGGAGATGATGGTTCGATTCAGTGCAGGCTCAATCCCTAGTGAGGGACACCAGGAGGCAGTCAATTGATGATTCTCTCCCATCATTGATGTTTCTCTCTCTGGCTTTCTTCCTCTCTGAAATCAATAAAAAAATATATATTTTTTAAAGAAGACCACGACAAACTGGCTAACAAGTCTTGTCTAAAGAACCAACATCTTAGTTTCAGCTTATTGTTGCCAAGCTTCTGATTTTTAAAAAAGCTAGAAATCCATATAATCAACATAATCTATACGTATCAGTAATCCTCTGATCTTAAAATATAAGCAGCTAATTCCAGTATTCTTAAAACATGGTGCAGACTAAACAAAGTGTCTCTGCAGGCTGAATCAGCCAGTATTTTACAATCTTTGCATTAGCTTAAGGAACAAATCTTGCATTTTCAAGAATGTATAGGTTATTAAGGAGAAAAGGCCAGGATTCTCTTATATCTTCATTACGAATGTCCCAGATAAGAATAAAGATGGGGGGAAATCATGTGAAGACCATTTAAAATGATACTTTTTCTTTAAAAAAAAAAACCCCACAGTTATTTTTGCCTTTAATTTTACAGACTACTCATCTCCAGTTATTTAGGTCTGCATCTTTTCCTTCACTCCTTCTGTGAGGTTGTTTCATGTAACTGCAGAACAGTCGAATTTTTTTGTTGAATTTTTCAGGAGGATCCCCCTCCTTCCCACACACCCCCACCACCACCAGCCTCCTACGTGAGTTTTTGAAAAGTTGTGTGTTCACTCTTTGTGCTGTGAAGTTTTAATGGGTTTTGGCAACTGTATGGTGTCATTTATCCACCATTACTATGTAACAGAGTAGCTTGTTTCACTGCCCTAAAAAATATGCCAGTGCGCTATCGTTCAATTGTCTTCTTGGTCTAGTCCTCCTGAGCTAGACATCAGAGACAAGATGGATCTCATTCTAAAATGATACTATTTTAAATATTAAAAGTTTATTTTCAGTTGCAAATGTAAGGACAGGGTTGGATTGCAAGAAGCAACTAGCATTCTATCTCAAGTAGGAAGGGATTTAGGATGGAGTTCAAGGTTGAACTTCCAGAAGAACTCCCACAACAACCCCAAAGAACGAACCCTCCTGGGAGCTGCTACCTCTGTCCCGGCTGAGAAAGGAGGAGGCTGGGGCTGTACGTTAGACACCAGGAAACCTCTGCACAGCCCTATAACTTCCCTCTCAAAGTCAAAGGCGATCTGCCTGCTCACTTGCTGCAGGAAATCTCAATAACTATGATCTTCCTAACTGTGATCGCTGACAACTTCGGCGAAAGTGGTGGGGAAATGGCCCCTTCCTCACTTCTGCCTTCCCGCTCCCACACACTGCACCTGACAGACAGCCTCTCATCCACACCCAGAAACCCTGACACAGGTGGCTCCCCAAAGATTTTGAGGATGTAGCATTATTTGGAAAAAAAGATCTTTGCAGAAGTAATTATGTTAAGAATCTTGGGGGGAGAACATCCAGAAGTTAGATGTGAGGCCCTGAATGCCATACCGTGGACTAAACATTTTATTTAAGGCATGCAAGAACGTGTCATGTGTCTGCCATCATCTATGGTTGTTTAGATGGGATTTATAGTCTTATAGGGAAAGGAGTTATTTTGTAGGTTGTCCTAACTAATTTTAATCTAAGTAAGCCACATGTAACAAATCATTATCTTGTGTAGCAATTACTAGTGTTGAAAGTAAGATTTTTTCCTGTGTGAATCTATACTTATTTTTTGTGTTTGTTTGTTGTTTTAATCCTCGTCAGAGGATATTGACTGGAATTGAACCCAGGACCCTTTGGTTCCCAGGCCAACGCTCTATACACTAAACCAAACTGGCCAGGGCTGAATCTATAGCCTCTGCTGGAACATGAGGCTGGCCCCTATAGGACTCTATGCTGATAGAGTTTCTCATCTGAAATTAAGTGATATGCATGCCAAAATGGGGAGAGAAAGCAGAGTTTCAAATTTTGTAAAAATCCAAAGTTCAAAAAGCCGGAAGGGACTTGGTGAGTCTTCGGACAGAAAGGGAGTAGCACATACTGAGTGAGGTAAGGGTATAGAGCCAAGAATCTGAGACCTTAAAGTAACAACACAGTGACAGAGAATCTGGGAGAAGGTCCTCCACAGGGCTCTGCTGCTTGGGCTTCCTGTTCAGGAAGAGTGAGGGCGTGGTGCCTGGTGGGTTAGAAAGTTTAAAATGCCAGAGTAGGAGGGACCCCATGGGATAATGAACAATCCCAGTGTAACAATAAGCCTTGGGTAAACACAGAAACTCACTGAAGTGAAGTAATTCACATTTTCCCAGCCATATGGGGAATACATATACAATGATAACCATTTTAGCATTAGAGATGCCAAGTTCAGTCTCTAATTCCAAACTAATGCATTCAGAAGCTTTACATGTTTGACAACATCGCGGAGTAGATAGCAGTTATATGATGTGATAGGTGGATAAATGGATGGTTGGATGGGAAACCTTCCCCTATTCCTCCCATTTATCAGTCTACCATTACAGATTCATTCCTTGGGCCAAAGTATCACCACAAACGTCTTCTTTTAATATGCAAACAAACCACACGGAGTATTAACATGTTAGTTATAATAACAAAGACCATTTGTATAGAAATGTGCAGTTTTCAAAGATCATCTAATAAATATGCCATATCACTTTTCTCACATTTATGGGGCGAAATCAGTGAGGAGATCAGAGCTTTGGTGGAGAGCTATGGAAGGGCTGATTTGGGAGCAAAAGGCATGGTCTCAGCTTGGGTGCAGAGACATATCCGAGGGCTCCAGGCTTCACAAGGGCAGTGTGTGTGTGCACAGGGGAGGAGGGGGGCACCAGGGGCCCGAGAATGCCAGGAGAGGGAGCCTGCAAACGAGAGCGAACCCAGATGACCTCATTACTTCAATGTCTTGTGCCCTCCAACCCAGAGTGTAAGGTGCTTGCTGGTGCTTTTTACTGCTCCGTTACATGATCTGAATCCACTCTCTTAGCAGCACCTGGCCTCTGCTATTTTCAGAGGCAAATCCATCATGTATTGGTCCCCAGTGGCAAAACTTCTGGATCTATGTTTTTGTTATGAAAGAATATGGTAGGGGGTATGGAATTATAGCTGCAACCCTAGCATTGGGTGGCTTAATTCAAGAACCTTCTCCTTTTAAAAAACAACAACAACAACAAAAACCAATTTAGGCCTGGAAAATAAAAGATATTTTGTGTGTATCATTTCAGTACTTTAGTATCAGTGCCATAGTCCATAAGTATTAGTTACTGGCAGGCATTTTTAAAAAATATATTTTATTGATTTTCCATAGAGAGGAAGGGAGAGGGATAGAGAGCTAGAAACGTCAATGAGAGAGAAACATTCACCAGCCACCTCCTGCACACCCCCCACTGGGGATGTGCCCACAGCCAATGTACATGCCCTTGGCCGAAATCGAACCTGGGACCTTTCAGTCCACAGACCGACGCTCTATCCACTGAGCCAAACCGGTTTCGGCTGGCAGGCATTTTTGTTGCCTTTTTTTTTTTTTTGCAGTAAAGAGTCTAGTAAAAACTATTTTTCACATAATGTGAACCTTAATAATGGATAAATGATTGAGATGGAGAAAAGACCCCCACCAAGAATAAAAATAAGAATAAGAATAAGAATAAGAATAAGAATAAGAATAAGAATAAGAATAGGGAGAAGAAGAAGAAGAAGAAGAAGAAGAAGAAGAAGAAGAAGAAGAAGAAGAAGAAGAAGAAGAAGGAAGAAGAAGAAACAGCTATCCATATTAACAAACAAACCCATAATAACCATGAGCAGCAATTTTCAGTGCAGTGGGTGTTTTCGGTGCTGTGGCTTCAGATGAATTTCAAAGTAAACATTAGTCTGAATAGCTGATCAAACGGAGTGTGTGAGTTTACATATTGATTTGGTAGCCCTGATAGTCTTGTTAGAGCCCAGCTGAAGAGGTGGGGTCACATTCTTTCCATGACATTTTAATGAGCAGTTTAGGGAGTGTGGCTGGTGTGGTGATAGTAAGTGGGGACAAGTGGCAAAGATTAACTCACTATTCATTTTGCCTGACTGCAGAATTTAATGCCTCACTCTGGCTGGTACTGTCAACACAATGGTGGAAAATATAAATTAGAACGTGCTCTACAATCACTTCACTTCCTGAAGCATTTTTAAAGGTTTTTAGTTGTTCATAATATCCCTTTTCTCATTTTTCTATAAGGACCATGGATTATTACTATCATATTTAATATTTTTTGTTGCCATACAACTCACATACCATAAAATTCACCCTTTAAAAATGTACAATTCATTGGGATTTACTTTTTCCCCCAGAAAGTGGTGCGGCCATCACCACTATTTAATTTTAGGATACTTTCATCGCCCCCAAAAAGAACCGCCCAATCCAATAACAGTCACTCCTCAAATGTATTTATATTTAATATATATATTTTATTGATTTTTTACAGAGAGGAAGAGAGAGGGATAGAGAGTTAGAAACATCGATGAGAGAGAAACATCAACCAGCTGCCTCTTGCACACCCCCTACCGGGGATGTGCCCACAACCAAGGTACATGCCCTTGACCGGAATCGAACCTGGGACCTTTCAGTCCGCAGACCGACACTCTACCACTGAGTCAAGCCGGTTTCGGCAAGTGTAGTTATATCTAATTGACCTACAAATAGCACGGGAGAGGTTGTCCAGGAAAACATCGTCCGTGAGAACAGGTCCTCGAGGGTGTGCGGATGCGGCTTTCTCTGACGAGCCAGCTCGTGCCAGGCTCCTGGTTTTTCAGATTTTTGCCAACTTTTTTAAAAAACTGCGTGCCAATCTCATTTGCTGCCAGGTCAGAGGAGAACAATTTGGACAGTGAGCAACTAAAAGTGCAAGCTAATGAGTGGCTTACAAAGTTTTATATATCATTTTATGTCATCCCTTTGCCAAAAATAAATCCTCCCTGGATTTTAATTTGTTTTACCAGTTAAAAATAGTAAAAATTTAATAACCTACTCGCAAAGTAGGGCAGAAGTTTGGAAATTGTGAGTAAAGGATTAAAAACAACATTAGGCACAAAGCCACTATACACACTATGACTGCAGTCACCACCAATAATTTTTTATTATTGCCCCCACGTGATATTTAATTCATAGGTATTAAATACATTATAAGCTAATAGTTACCAAATTTTTTAGGATTACTGAGTGAAATCCTAACAGGAAAAACACCTCACAATAAGAAACGGTATATTGTTATTTGCAAGATCTATAATTTATTGTTGTCTTAGATTTGCCAAATTGAGTAATCAAATTTTAGAGGATTAATTTCTACATCTCAATATACTGTGATTAAGGAGATGCAGCTTTTATTTTAAGCATTTCCTTTTATACGTACACTGATAATAAAAGGTACATTTGTTTGAGTTTACATTCGCTATGCTACCCAGGAGTTAAATGACTCCCATTTCTACCATCACTTCATGGGCTTGAGGGTGTGGCGGTTTTTAGAGATGGCCACAAGTTCTTTGTCACTGCTCCTTTCAAGAGACAAGGTCTGTGTTCCCTTCCTTTGAATGTGGGCAGGTGTATGGGTGACGGCTTTGACCCAAAGAGTACAGGATGTGTGTGACTTCCAAAGCTGGGTCACCAAAGGCCATGCAGATTCCGCCTTGTTCACTGGGACACCGGCTGGCCCCTCAAGCTGCCAGGCTGGAGAAGCCTCTTGATGACATTCTGGTCCACCATCCCAGCTGAGCCGAGGTGTCCAGCCGTCCTCTCGAGTCACCAGGCATGTGGGTGGAGAGGTCGTGGATCCTACAGGTGAGCCCATCTACCAGCTGAATACCTCCCCACGGCGACCTCTGTTGATACCACATGGTATCAACCCTTCTCAAAATCCTGATACACAAAATTATGAGATCTAAGGAGAGGAGCTATTGTTTTAAACTCTAAGTTTCAGGATGGCTTGCTACACAGCAATAAATAACTAACTGAGGGTCACCTGCCTGCAGCATCAGTTATACGGTTGGTCCCTTGGTTTGATTACACTGGCTAAGGCGATATTCCCTTTCTCCCTCACGGTTCTGAATGCTCGCTAACGGAAAACTTTTTCAGAAAGAGAGAGCTATTTCAGGTCCAGCCTGCTCTTCCCTCTCTGCCCCCTGCCCCATTCTCCATCTTTTGTTTGTTTGCTTTGTTCTTGTTGCTGAAGGTCTTTGAATTTATGTCAGACTTTAGTTGTTCTGTGAATAGTTCAAACCATTTGACCTAGGGTTTATGGGGTGAAAATGCACTTGGAAATTTTACAAAAAGTAAGTTCTTGAAAAAACTTTAAATTCTTTCCACTTACATTTATCCAATGTTACCTGAGTATTCTTCAAGTCTTTTCTTTCATGAAACTGGGCATTCATCTACAAAGTGAAGTGTGAAATTCAGATCCTCACCCTTGATCTATACTTTTTAAAAATACAAAAAATGGAAACAGACATCAGAAAACAGATATCAGTTTTCCATCTTTCTAAATTATTGGATCTCTTATTCCCAAAAGAAAAGAAGATAAATCCATGAAACCTAGTCCACAACAATAGGTTATAAGCTAGTCGATTATTTTTTAAAGTTGGGGACATTTTTGATTCATATTTTGGCTAAAGGTTTAAGAATAACTCATCTCTAGCTACCTATACAGCACGAATGATATAGGAATGAGTTGGTACAGGAAAAATAGTCTTTGAATTAGTGGCTAAAGTCTCATGGTATCTTGGGAACCTTTATGATGAATTCTCATTTCCTCTCATTTTTCCTTGAGGACACAACCATGCTTTGAGTAAATTCATGTGCATCTTACCAGAGGTTTAGCTCGGCATCAGTTTTTCTTTTTAACAGTACAACTATGAGTTTTTGGATGATGTTGATGAATGAAAGCAAGTTATGTAAGCACAGGAACTTCCCAACTTGAATGTGTGTAGGGGAGAAGGGCCATGGTTATCGGAACAAAAGAGAGAGAGGGAGAGTATGAAAATGAATAAAATAATTTTCTCTTGACCCAGACAAAAATATGTTCAACATAACCCTGGTTGCTAATCAGCTAACATTAGCTTTATTTTAATTCTCCTGGTAGCATTTGCTGAAGAAGGGAAGTCTATGTGGTTGTCAGAGCTTTCAAAATGTCTGATCAGACTTTTGGGTCATTTCACAGTCTCTCCAGTGATTCCATAGGGACCCCACTAGAAACCCTAGGATATGGTGTTGAAAGTTGGAAGAGATCACTGAAGTCATCTACTCCTTGCTGCTCCAAGGGCCAGTAGCACAGGCATCTTGTTAGAGACGCAGAGTTTCTAGCTCCACATCAGACCTACTAAGTCAGAATTACCTTTTTAACAGGATGCCCAAGGGATTTGTGTGTCCAGATGTCATTCATCTCCTGCCCCACTTAGGAACCAAATGGAATGAGTGCTGGTATATCCTAAAGTGACAAAATCACTGTTAGAGTGACAGGAAAAGTCCCACTTTTAAGTAGGAAAACAATGACATAAACCAAATCAAAACAAACAAACAAAGCCTACAACAAATGATGGAAAAATCAAGAAGATGAATGTGAAAACTTTAACGGGAAGAATTAAAGATAACATTAAAAAAAAAACACCCCAAAACAGTTTGGTTGGGGGGTGTGTGTGGACAGGTGGTGTCATAACATAGAAGCGATTGGGAACCACTAGTTTAAGAAGAGGTGACCTGGGGATTATTCTTCACTTTTAGTAAACAGGGGACAGTTCTCAGATAATTTTCAAACAAGTATGGCCTTGCAGATATATTTGTGGAAATTCTTAACCTGTCACAGATTAGGATGTCTACAAGGAAAGTTTTTAATAGTCCTAAAGTGTGTGTTTGTTTATTTGTTTGTTTGCTTGTCTTAGCACAATTTTGTTTTAGCCAAGAAAGCCATGTTTTGGGATTGTTGTAGCAGGTGTTTTTCTTAATCTTTTTCTTTTCTTTTT
Source organism: Vespertilio murinus (assembly GCA_963924515.1). NCBI lineage: Eukaryota > Metazoa > Chordata > Mammalia > Chiroptera > Vespertilionidae > Vespertilio > Vespertilio murinus. The sequence continues at coordinate 152,022,203 of OZ004709.1, read as the reverse complement.
TTTAAAGAAGAACTGCTGAATTCAGAGGAAATGAACACTCTCTTATTTAAATTTCCTGAGATTAGAAGAAGAACATATTGCCAAATAATGCCTCTTCACTTCAAAACCGCTCCCCATAAATTATTTGAGGATATCTTATTAAAAGTCTGTAAAATTTCCCATTAAGAACAGTTGATTGCAGTCCAGATCATCATAGCTTCGGTGCTTTCCCTGAAATACCACAGCTGTCGGGAAGAAATATATTTTGAGACAAAAGGTTTTGTTTCCCCAGCAGTAAATTATTTTTGTGATATCTCAAGATAGATAAAACTTTCACTTATGTTTGAGTGAAGGAAGATCCTACTGATAACTTGTTTAAAAAAAATCTATAAAAAGAATATGAGAATGTAGATGTAGATAGCAAATTGAAATCAGACTTCCTTTAAGTTTAGCAAAGCAATTATTTGTAAACCCAGGGAAGATTATTATTATGGATAATGAAATGATTTATTGGAAAATGTGGAAATGACATTCAATATGGCCACATCTTTGCACAAGCTCAAATTGGTATTTTCAACTTTAACCTTGGGGCTTAAAAAAAAACAAAACACAAAACTACCTCTAGTAATATTTTATGTAAATTGCTAAACCAAAACACTGCTGTAGTGCTGATGTAATACTCCATTGATATCCTGGTAGACAAGCTCTTGAAAACAAAGACAGGTATTTTTTACTGCAGTCATAGAAACATTTATTTTATCAAACATATTCACTTTAAGTGTTGCAAATGTCCTCTACCACAGGAAGCAATGATGTATACCAACCAAGTTGCTAATGACTTCTAATTTTCTTTCTTTCCTATGAACATTTTCAGGGAACCCTGGACTCACTAAACATTTTGTAGATGAGTAAACCTCCCTTTTTTTAAAAAAATTTTTTCAAATCTGGTATAAAGTCAGTGAGAAAATTTTGTTGTCTTTCCATTTCCATAGTGACATTAATTAAGAAAGATCCGGTTCATTTTCATTTAGTCCTTGAAAGCAATTCTATGGATTTCTGCAAAATGCAGATCTTTGATATTTAAGTAGATATTGATGTGTTATTTGATATACGAGATGACTCAAAAAATGTATACACACTTTGGATGATTATAAAGGGAATGCTTACTAAAATACATTTCATTTTCAAAATGTAACAGACATTGTGTGTATATATTTTGGGGGGGGGGGTGAGTCACCCTGTACTAAGATGGGTACTAACAGAGGGTAAAATTAAAGGGGTTAAGACTTCACAATGTCAATAGTATACAACTCACCAACCTTGATGATAATAGCAAAGTGGTACAAAATGCTGCTAAACAATGATAAAACATTAATATTTTAATATGTGTGCAAAAATAATCCTAATTGTCCATTCATTTTTAGTTTGGAGATAATGAATAAATTATATCACCATAGTGCTTTTTTTGGTAAAAATGAAAAAACAGAGGAGTTCTTTGCAACTTTTAAAAAGAAAAAGTATATATCTCAAAAATACATAGAGCCCTTTAGTAAGGTTACTGAAATTAAAAATGATACAACTCTGTGGGTACTACAATGCATATTATTAGCAGTTTTATGTTTGAACAACTTCTTTTTTGCCTCAAATCAAGCGTCTGGACACAGTAAGTTCATGCTGCCTCCTGCAGCCTGCAGTTGTTAAAAGAACATTAATCATTTGAACAAGGTCACAAGCAACAAAGGCCAATGAGGGTTCAAAGTTTACAGGTCCAGGCATTTATCAGGTAGAAATAGGCTACATTTCAATATTTTGTAAAATATCCTTTTATGAAAAAGCTATCAGTCATTGTATAGCCTGGCAAAACGCTGGTGATTCCAGTGAGCAAAATGAATGATGACAATGAATCAAGAACCCTTTTATGAGCTGATATTTTTGCAGGACCACCACGGCTTGAACATACGTTTTCAATTTCTATAAGGATGTGATTATTATGTGGGAATGTCTCCCTCCCTCTGGCTCAAGCAGAAGATATATCAAAATTGCCTCCACTTCTGATAGGCAGATTAGGATCAATTGGTTAAGGAAATCACAGAGCAGGTATCACTAAATACTATGCAAGGCATAAACTACTGACTTTCAGGTAGTTTAAATTATCTTTATGGGCGAGATATAAAGCAGAATGCTTTGGTTTATATTTGGCTTGTTGAATGGCATCAACTTTGTCATCCACCATTTCTTAGTGTCTTAAAAATTCATCTAGCTTTATGGCACTTCTGGTCTAAATTTTAGATCAGATATTTCCCTCATTTGTTGGTGGCTTCAGATATGCCTTTCCCCATTCATTTAAAATCTTAACTTACAGGTGCCTCAAACCTTTCGAGTTCAGAGGAGAAACAAATACTCCACTTTCCAGTGTGTATGACCTTGCATTTAATTGGAGAAGAGCTCGTTAGTATCTGAAGTTGTTCTTTAACAGCTTTATTGAGATATAATTCATATACGATACAATTCACCCATGTAAGGTGTGCAATGCAATGATTTTCAGTATAGTCACAGAGTTGTATGACCATCACCACAAGAAATTTTAGTACATTTTACCACTCAAAAAAGAAACTGTACCCACTCAATACTCAATCTGTATTTCCCCCCAAACACCCCATTCACCCCTAGCCTTAGACAATCACTACTCTATTTTCTGTCTCTATAACCTTGTCCATTATGGATGTTTCATTTAAATGGAATCATAAAATAGGTGGTATTTTGTTAATGGCTTCCTTCACCTAGCATCATGTTTTCAGGTTCATTCATGTTATAGCATGCATTAGTACTTAATTCTTTTTTAAGGGCGAATATTATTCTATTATATGAATATACTGTATTTTGTCTATCCATTCATCAGTTGGGTTAAATTTGAGTTTCACTTTTTGGCTATGATGAATAGTGCTGCTATTAACATTTGGCAGTGAATTTTTGTGTGGACATATACACTGAAGAGTGGAATTTCTGGGTAACTATGTTTAACATTTTGAGGAATTGCAAAACTGTTTTTCAAAATGGCTATGCCATCTTACTTTCCCATGAACAATGTATGAGGGTCCCAATTTCTCCACATACTTTCTGTAATTATAACGATCCCTTTGATCATAGCCCATTAGAGATCATTTGTACCATTGTTATGATGCCAGAATTAGACATTAAAAAATTATTAGACTAGAAAAAGTATTTACTTAGTAGGAAACATATTTTATTTAGACTAAAAAAAACCCTATTTAGCAGAGATATAGCACTTACATTTATATAGTTTAACTCTAAGAGTTTTCACATCTTTTAATGTAAAGGGTTACATTACCCACTTCTAGAGTTTTATAGCTACACCCCATCCTAATGAATCTCATTGGAACCCAGAAGTTGTTTTTTTTTTAAATATATATTTTATTGATTTTTTTAAAAAGAGGAAGAGAAAGGGATAGAGAGTTAGAAACATCGATCAGTTGCCTCCTCCACATCCCTGACTGGGGATGTGCCTGCAACCAAGGTATATGCCCTTGACCAGAATCGAACCTGGGCCCTTCAGTTCGCAGGCCAACGTTCTATCCACTGAGCCAAACCAGTTAGGGCATCCCAGAAGTTTTTGTAGTGGTCATAATTCAGAGCTACAGAATGGGCTAGGTAATATGAATATGATAATGAGTAAATGGAAACATTATTAAAGAACTTATATGAGATCTCAACCAGCTCAGTCAATACTGTGTCAACATTTATTAAAAATACAAAATTAGCCCTAGCTGGTTTGGCTCGGTGGATAGAGTGTTGGCCTGTGGGCTGTAGGGTCCTGGGTTCGATTCCAGTCAGGGGCACATGCCTGGGTTGCAGGCTCAATCCCAGGTGGGGGGCATGCAGGAGGCAGCCAATCGGTAGTTCTCTCTCATTATTGATGTTTCTGTCTATCCTTCTCCCTTCATCTCTGAAATCAATAAAAATATTATATATATATATATATATATATATATATATATATATATACACATTTAGCTCCATAAGATGCTTAGAGTCTAATAAAGCATGATTTTCATTGGCTGTACAATATTTTTCCCACAAATGGATCTTAATTCATTAAAACATCTTCTAATTTTTTGGCTATGTAGGAAGCTTCTAAACTTTAATATGATAGCTCCTGTTGCAATAGACAACATAGCAATTTCTCCCATGCCAAATAAAGAGTTGATAGACTGAATTTCCTATTACTGGCTTTGGCTTCATGGAGATCCAGTCTGAGATTATCTTGAGATTGTGTAAAGTTGATGCAAAGCAGACAGAGTTTCACTTAGCAAGGGGCTCATCCGAAAGGCCCCTACGAGCCCACTAAACAGGGGCATTCCAAGAACTCAATTTATCTGTCTTAAAAGGTTAAGCTCCCATGTTGACCCTGCCAAGATTCAGACCTGTGCTCCCAAGAAGGCTACAGATTTTGAGGCTGCTATTGGCCTTGAGCAGCCATTCCCTTAAGCAACCTGAGCATGATTTCTTTACTCCCACAACTGGAAGGCAAGGCCTCTCTGATCTAATAGAAATTTAACTTCCCATTTGAGACTGTGCAATACAGACATCTCTCTTTCTTCTAAAGAAGTAGATTTCACTATAGCAAAAAGACTCTGGGGGTGGGAGTGGGAGAGGATCGCGTATGGTAGAGTAGAAATAGCCTGTTACACTTCAACATATAAATCAAATACTAAAAGGAGATTCTAAAGTGGAATGAGTACAGGTTTAGGAGTCAAGGAAAGCCTGAATCAAATCCTCACCTTATCTCTCACAAGCTATGTGACCTTGGGTGAATCACTAACCTTCTCTGAACACCAGCTTCTTTTTAACACAGAGATTGATTAGATAATCACTATGGACCTTTTCGTTTCCAAAGGACTATGCTCTCCAAAACAAAAATGTGTGTAGGATTTTCTGAGGAGTAGGAATGATGCTGCTATTGGTGTATGTGAGCCAATTCTAGTGAGTATGCTTGTTACAGATGTTACATAGAATTGTTTATTCAACTCTTTACAGTTCATAAAATGGTTGTATATGTTACGATTTAATCATTTTACATTTCTTATGATCCTCATTTTACGTATTAAAAATAAGGCTTGGGGCCAAAACCGGTTTGGCTCAGTGGATAGAGCGTCGGCCTGCAGACTGAAGGGTCCCAGGTTCGATTCCGGTCAAGGGCATGTACCTTGGTTGTGGGCACGTCCCCAGTAGGGGCTGTGCAAGAGGCAGCTGATCGATGTTTCTCATCAATGTTTCTAACTCTCTATCCCTCTCTCTTCCTCTCTATGAAAAATCAACAAATATATATATATATATATATATATATATATATATATATATATATATATATATATATAACCCAGGTCTCTGTATTTAAAGTCATGGAACAGAATGATGAATCTCAGAAGGAAAGGTAGGGGGAGGAGAATGTGAGAAGAGATTAACCAAAGAACTTACATGCATATATGCATAACCCATGGACACAGACAATAGTGTGGTAAAGGCCTGTGAGTGTGCAGGGTGGATGGGGTCAATGGGGACAAAAGCGGACATCTGTAATACTTTCAACAAGAAAGATAAATTTAAAAAAATAAAGTCCGTATTCTTTCCGCCGTGTCACTATTTTCCCCCACATCACTATTTCCCCTTACATCAACTATTTTATATTCCATGCACACTGAGAAACTATTATAGATGAATTTTAAAACTAGATTCTCATGTGCATGGGGGAGAGGGAAAACACGAGATGCACATAGACGTTCCATTGGATTAAGATACGCCCCCCTTAACCCATTCACTCCATCTGGTCACCACCTTCTCTCCCTCATGGACAAGTTCTTAAAAGCCCGCTTTCTCATCTCCCATTCACCCATTGAGCACTGCAGTCTGACTTCCGCTCCCATGACTTTTCTTGCTGAGGCAGTCTGTGGTAGACCCCACAGATCTGGGGTGACTTCCTACAGCACCCGTTCTCTAATTCAGCCCTAATACTTTATATATAATAGGCCCATGCTGCCCACTTCTGCACCACATTGTCCTACCCCATGGCCAGTAGACTCCTGACCTGAGCTGGGCCAATCTCTCAGAAGTTTGAAACACACATAGAAATCCAGAAAATGGGAGCAACAGAAGCTGAGCTGGGAGAATGGCAGGCAACACACTGAGGACGGAGCCCACCCAGCGCTCCAGCCCAAGTTCCTGCAGTTGCCTTGATTCCTGCTCAGCTGTTCAACTCTTCCTCTGACTTTTTACACTTTCCCTTTTCTTGCTTAAACTACTTTCTGAGGCTTGCAACCTAGAGGCTCTTAACTTACACATTCATTAGCAATTCTTTTTCCCTTTAAAACCAATGGACACATGCCAAAACCGGTTTGGTTCTGTGGATAGAGCATCAGCCTGCGGACTGAAAGGTCCTGGGTTCGATTCCAGTCAAGGGCATGTACCTTGGTTGCGGGCACATCCCCAATAGGGGGTGTGCAAGAGGCAGCTGATTGATGATTCTTTCCCATCGATGTTTCTAACTCTCTATCCTTCTCCCTTCCTCTCTGTAAAAAATCAATAAAATATATTTTAAAAAACAAAAAACAAAACAAACAAACAAACAAACAAAAAACAATGGACACTTGTCAGTTTCCTTTCCCCCACCCTCCATTTCTCCTCCTGTTGGCTTACATGGTACCTACCTCCTCCCCATTCTCTTCCCACTTCTTGGACCACACACCTTCTCGGTGTCCTCAGAAAGTCCTCTCCACCTTCTCTGTCCTTCAAGCTCTGTCCTTAGACTCTGCTGCTCTGCTAACAGTAACTTTTCACCTGAGTGATCTGTCTGCTCACAGGGATTCAACTATCTTCCTGGGGCCTCACTCTGTCTGTATGAAATACTTTTCCCATAACTATGTCGTTCTCTCTCTCCAGTCTCCCAGTCTTTCCATGCCCTTCAAGGGTTGCCATCCGGCCCCCAGCCCACTTCCCCTGGACGGCTCCTCTTCCTCCTTCAGATTCAGCATGGACATTATGTCCCGCAGCAGGAATGTCCCAATGTTTTTGCTCTAATACGTACCAAGTTCATTTTGTAAAAGTATTCATCCTCTTGAACAAGTTATATTTACCATCAAAAAGTGTTAAACGTTTAGAAAGTTTCAAACAAAATACATTTGGGTTTATTGTAAACACTGGCATTTTAAAATAGAACTGGATCTAAATACTTTAATTATTTTGATAGTTGATGCCCTCCATTACCTTTTAAAGAATCCATGAGCCCACTCCTTTTAACAGTCAAAAATATTGTATCCTTTCTACTTCCCCTTGAGTTTTTATTTCATCCTACTTCACCTACAAAATTTTATCCTCTTGTAAATTATTTTAATCTTGAAAGTTTCTTATTGATAAATGACTTATATTTCTCTTTCACAGAAATATGTAAATAAACGGAAATTTTTAAAAAATGCCTGTGATCATCCACTTCTAAGAGTTACATTTTTATGTTTGTTTCTGGATTGAGTTTTCATTAAAATTACAGTGTGTGGCAATTAAGCAAGTGTTTATAAAATGTATTACAAATTTTTGATAATTATTAATCACAAAAAGTAAATGATTAATGAGACAGATGGCCCTTTAAAAAGTTCTTCTATATATCCATTGATAGATATTATTATTGCTAGAATGAGAGTATTTATGCATCAATTATATTCCAATTTTTCTTTTATATATAAGCACTGAGAAACATCACTCATAAATAGGTTTCACTAGAGCAATGCCATTTGATTCTTTAAACTCCTTTCATATTTATATGAAACTCCTTTTATATTTAAAATGACATAAATAGCTAGTATAAAAATTATGTTTAATTTTCTATTACCTGACAGCTATATTATATATTCCTTTAATATTGTAAAAGGATTTGTGCTTCAGCTATTAAAATAATTTGCTTTCTCAATTGCTGGGACATAAACCCAAAGTTTTGTGGTTTTTTAAAAATATATTTTATTGATTTTTTACAGAGAGGAAAAGAGAGGGATAGAGAGCTAGAAACATAGATCAGCTGCCTCCTGCACACCCCCTATTGAGGATGTGCCTGCAACCAAGGTACATGCCCTTGACCGGAATCGAACCCGGGACCCTACAGTCCGCAGGCCGACGCTCTATCCACTGAGCCAAACCGGTTTCGGCTAAATCCCAAGTTTTTATCAAAACTTCTCAAATGTCTATTTAGTAGATCTGTTGCTCTTTCTCTTAGATTATCTTACTTAACCCATTATGTTCAGAAAGATTGGAGAACATTTAAACATTTTTAAATTTCAGTACTTCATTGATGCTTTTAAAAATTGATTCTGTAGGATGAACCTGGGGAGTATTATGCTACATGAAATAATCCAGTCAGAGAAAGACAAATATATTATTTCACTTACATGTAGAATCTAATGAACAAAATAAACTAACAAACAAAATAGAAACAAACTCACAGATAAAGACATCAACCTGGCTGTTGTTAGAGGGGAGGGTGCTGGGAGGGCGGCTGAGTAAGAAAGGGGAAGGAATGAAGCAAAACAAAACAAGAACCCATAGACACAGACAATAGTATGGCGCTTAGCAGAGGGAGAGGAGGGTAGGGGGAGGCAGAAGAGGGTAAAGGGGGACAAATGATGATGGGAGGAGGCTTGACGTGGGGTAGTGAACGCACAGTACAATATACAGATGATGTATTATAGAATTATACACCTGAAACCTACATACCTACATAGTTTTATTAACCATTGTCACCCCAATAATTTTAATAATGAAAAAAAAGATAAAAATAACATAAAATTGATTTTACATTTTTGCATGCTTTAACTACATGTTGTTGTGTTTTTTTATTTTTTATCAAATCCTTGGAGTTTCCTGACTATACTCAATTATTAAAAATATGTAATATACAACTTAACTGACACAGACAGTCCTCATGCTTAAGGTAGATATGCATTTGGTCTTTCTTTCTTTCTTTCTTTCTTTCTTTCTTTCTTTCTTTCTTTCTTATATATTTTCTTGTTTTTTTACAGAGAGGAAGAGAGAGGGATAGAGAGTTAGAAACATCGATTAGAGAGAATCATCGATCAGCTACCTCTTGCACTGGGGATGTGCCTGCAACCAAGGTACATGCCCTTGACCAGAATCCAACCCGGGACCCTTGAGTCCGCAAGCCGACACTCTATCCACTGAGCCAAACCGGTCTCGGCTGGTCTTTCTATATGGAAAGAAATAAGCTATTTTATGGTCTATTTGGCTTTAGGTTATGTGAGTGTGGTTTATTTAATGACATCATAACTGACCTGGCTGTTCTTTTAATGTGCACATTTCTCTGACTTTACAGCATCTTGTATCTCGCTGGCATTTCTGAAGGGCAATTATTGTCTGGAAATTGAACCTCAGAATGAGTTCATTTAATCTACAAACTACTTTTAAAGCTATTTTCTTTGTAAATTTTTATGATATGGTTTGTCTGATTCGGTGAAGACTGGGTTAAAAAATTTGATGCAGCAATAGAATCGTATTGATCATGTTGACATGATTACATTGCATTGATATACAGGATAACCAGCCTCAAATAATCAGAAGTTCTGAAGCATAAGAAACATAAAGTCCTGATTCAAAAGACACAGCCCATGGTTTGGCTTACACCAGGATATCACATCGCAGCCAGGAGGCAAGATCCTGCCAGCAGCCCAGATCCTGACGTGTGATACCCATTGTCTGCAGATGCTGCCCCCACGGTTCTTCCTCACGGATTTTATCTGATCAGACTCAGGCTGAGTTAGGGTATCATGGTTCAGAATTTTTGTGTGCCTCCCCACCACCACCACCACCGATACTGAGCACCTTATCTTACACACAGTACATGCTCATCACTCAAAAAAACCCCAATAATAATATTACTTAAATATTAACAAACGACTGAACAATCTAATCACCACAGAAAACAGGAAGGGCTGCCCTTTTGTCCAGAATTGTGAAACTGCGGGCCTTCCAGGGACGTGGGAGGGCCGCGATGCTTGGCCTCCAGCTTTCTAACTTTAGCCACCGCTGTAGAGGTAGCATTTAGCTCCGTGACAGAGATCTACTGAGGACTATCCTTCCATAACCTCTGCTCTGGCGCCAAAACTCATAGCTGAGTTGAAATAAATATCTGTCAGCTGAAACCGGTTTGCCTCAGTGGTAGAGCATCGGTCTGCTGACTGAAAGGTCCCGGGTTCAATTCCGGTCAAGGGCATGTACATTGGTTGCGGGCACATCCCTGGTAGGGGGTGTGCAAGAGGCAGCTGGTTGATGTTTCTCTCTCATTGACTTTTCTAGCTCTCTATCCCTCTCCCTTCCTCTCTGTAAGAAATCAATAAAATATATTTTTTTAAAAAAGAAAGAAATATCCGTCAGCTAGTATTTATTAGGCACTACCTGTATGTATGTGTAAGGCTTAAAATTTACAAATAAAGTACAGGACACTGTGTTTGCTTTTCCAGAACTTCACATTTTGCTAAGATGCTATATTAAAATATTCAAAAAAAAAACCAATGCATGCCGAAACCGGTTTGGCTCAGAGGTGGAGCGTCGGCCTGCGGACTGAAAGGTCCCAGGTTCGATTCCGGTCAAGGGCATGTACCTTGGTTGCGGACACATCCCTGGTTGGGGTGTGCAGAAGGCAACTGGTCGATGTTTCTCTCTCATTGACGTTTCTAGCTCTCTCTCTCTCTCTCTCTCTCTCTCTCCCTTCCTCTCTGTAAAATATCAATAAAAAACATTTAAAAAAAAAACAAACCAATGCAGAACTATATATGATGCAATATCAAATTGCATAGTCCAGAACATGAGGTGCTGAGTTCAGAGAAGAAATTGATTGAATTAAAGAGAGCTTCACCATGCAGGCGGTTAGCATTTGTCAGGAAGTACTGGGCAGGTTATTTCTGAGAACTTGTTCCGACGTTGCAGGCCCGATTCCTTATCCTGAATCTAGCCATGCTTACAGGTCAGTGTCTTGCCATCGGGTGGTCCTAAGGGTGTGTGTGTTGGGGGATGGGGAGTGTGGGGGGGTAAAGCCTCCATTGAAGTGTAGAGTACCTAGAAGCAGGCTAAAGAGGTGGAGCATTTTGTAGGGCCATCAGAGGCATGCAGTGAGAGAGAGAGAGAGAGAGAGAGAGAGAGAGAGAGAGAGAGGAAGTGAAAGCCACACAAAAGGTGGAAACTAACAGCCATCAGGGAGGATAAGGAAAGGCAACAATTTGGAAGCTGACTTGTGAAGCCATAAATCAAGGAGCTCTGACAGGTCAGGAAGAGGGGTTTGAACTACCCTACGTGGCCGTGACCTTGGCCTTGAACATTAAAGCAGCATGGGAAGACCAAGGTGGTCAAGGGTGGAAAAGGGAAGGCAGCGGTTAGAATGCACAGAAGCTACACAGAAGATAGATCTGAGGGAGAGAAGCTTTATCTAAACAGCTACCAGTTAAAGATTAGTCCGTCTAAAGTCCAGAAATAGAGTTTTGGTGTTTTTTGTGTGTGTGTTTGTTTTTTATATATTTTATTGATTTTTAAAAAATAAATCTTTATTACTCAGATTATTACAATTGTTTCTCCTTTTTCTCCCCCCCAGAGCTCCCCACCACCCAGTACCTCTCCCACCCTCTGCCCTTACCCCCTCTCCCCTCAATTGTCCTCATCCATTGGTTCTACGATTTCAATCCAGTCTCTCACTGCTTCCCCACCCCCTTATCCTCCTGATAATCATCAGTCCACTCCCCTTCTTTGCCCCCGATTCTACCACATTCACCACTTTATTCTGTTCCTCAGATTTTTCTTTTTTTTTCCTTCTCTTTTCCTTTTTTTCCATATATGAACCTCAAGTGGGACACTCTCTGTCATTTGTTTTTGGATGCAATCTCTGTCTTGGGGAACCCCAACCTGAGAGCAAGTTTTTCAGTTCTACCTCTGCCAGTGCCGTCATACCAAACTGTGGAGGAAGGGCTTGGGTATTAAGAATAAAACTTAGATTGGTTTGTCCCATGTGACTGCTCACTTACCATGCACCAGCCTTACTGGTATTGTTGCATTCCTTGTGCACGTAAAGCATGTTTGCTCCTCAGACCACGCTATTCCTCTCTAGAGAATCCCTTCCTCTTGAGTCTTCAAATGTCAGCCGCTCAACCACCTCATTTAACACTGGTTTTCCACAGCTTGGCTGAGCCCTTATTGAAGACCTCACTGGCAAGTATTCAACCTGGGATAGGCGACTCTGTTTGAGGAGGTAGAGTCCAGGGGTGGGCAAACTTTTTGACTCGAGGGCCACAATGGGTTCTTAAACTGGGCCGGAGGGCCGGAACAAAAGCAACCTGACCATGCTGGCACTCTCATCTTGGGCTGCTGGTGGAGGAGCGGAGGGGAGAGCAAGAGAACCCTCCGCTCTTTCGGCTCCTCGGGCCGGAGAGAACAGCCGAACGGGCCGGATCTGGCCCGAGGGCCTTAGTTTGCCCAAGGCTGAAGTAGACTCTGAAGAAATGTCTATTGGGAATCCCAACCATCACCACAGACAATTTCCAAAAGCACGAATCTTAGGAACTGTACTCAATCTAGACTTTTTAAAACAGAAAAGAAGAGAGAAAGACATGGCATAAACGCATGGAATTCAAAGTCTGGGCAGGATTTTCTCGTGGCTCTGGTCTAATCCCATCATTGTTTTCATGGAGACTCTGAATCCACTAAGATCAAGAGATATTCCTGCTGAAACCAGTTTGGTTCAGTGGATAGAGCGTCGGCCTGCGGACTGAAAGGTCCCAGGTTCGATTCTGGTCAAGGGCATGTGCCTTGGTTGTGGGCACATCCCCAGTAGGGGGTGTGCAGGAGGCAGCTGGTCTATGTATCTCTCTCATCAATGTTTCTAGCTCTCTATACCTCTCCCTTCCTCTCTATAAAAAAATTAATAAAAATATATATATTTTTTAAAGGTGCATTTGAATGAGGACTTGAAGAAAGAGAGGGAGGGAGCCACAGATATCTGGGGGAAAGCTGTGCCCAAGGCCAGCTGTCCCAGGCCACGTGACTGAGGAAAGAGTGGGCTTCCTCAGGGCTCCCCTCCGGCTCCTGGGCCGGGGTGGGGTGTGTGCGCTGCTGTGCACAGCTCCCGGAGTTCAAGGGCAGGCCTGGCTGTCTTTTCTAAGCTCGCTCAGATCTTCGGCCAGCTTACCCACTTAGGAAGTCGCCCTGCCCTGGTGGAGAACAAACATTTATAAAAGGTGGCCTGGAACTCTGCTCCGGGTTCATTCAGAGAGCCCACTATCCCGATCAGTGGAAGAAGAGCCGTGGGCACTGCATTCCCTTGGGGAGACGGAACGCCTCCATGCCAGCCCACTTTTCCAAGGGTTAGGGGGGACCCGAGGTGGATCGTTTCTCTCCCTTCTGCTCCTCTCTCTCCCCGATAGAACACAAGATGCACAGTGGATTCTGTAATTTTACCTCCAGGAATCTGACTAGGTTTTGGCAAAGCTTGTTCCACCAGCACCCCGATGAGAGCTGTTTTCTTTACGGAAGAACAGACCCTCCTTTTCAAATCGCTCACTTCCGTGGTGGCTTCACTTCAGGGCGTTAGGGCTTCGCAGGCCTTTCGGGAAAGAGCAGTTATCAACTCCGAGTGAGTCTGAAACCTGATTCGGTCTCCTTATGACCTGACTACAGCAATGGGCTTTATAAATGTCACCCCCGGAGATAGTCAAACCGAGACTGCGAGAGAGGGGGGCCAGGCAATCTTTTCCTGGTGTGAACTTGTGTGGCTTATTATCTTTGGGATATTTGAAGCAGACCAGTGGTCCGGTGGTCATTGTGTGTCATGGGGGGTTAAGATTTTACCGTGAAAAACATTCCTTCCAGTACTTGGCATGCACATTCCAAAAAAAAATCCCATCAAGAGACTGGCAGTTTTTTAATTAATTATTTGAGCCTGAACAATTCAAAAGCGTCATCAAATTAAAACAAGGTGATTTGGCACAGAGGTTATTGCCCATTATGCCTTCTAATTACTTTTTTGTATTTTGAAAAAACAAAAACAAAACATTAAATGCTGAGATAATGAACTCTGGGGGCGGCGTTCCGCAGCAATCTCCTTGGTGATGGAAAAACAGCGCTGGCTTCCAAACAGACCGTCTGATCTTTCTCAGAAAGAGCTGTTCGTAGGAAGTGGCAAGTCTAAGACCCATTCTCCTCAGAACACCTTCATAGCACACTCCACACAAACTGCACACACGCTTGTAGAGCAAGGAGAATTCAAAAAATAAATAGACACAATGGTGCTTTAAAAACATTCATATACTTCACCAGTATTCTTTTTAAAAATATATATATATTTTATTGATTTTACACAGAGAGGAATTGAGAGGGATAGAGTTAGAAACGTCGATGAGAGAGAAACATCGACCAGCTGCCTCTTGCACCTCCCCACTAGGGATGTGCCCGCAACCAAGGTACGTGCCCTTGACCGGAATCAAACCTGGAACCTTTCAGTCTGCAGGCCAACACTCTATCCACTGAGCCAAACCGGTTTTGGCTCACCAGTATTCTTTACATATAATTAGGTGCATATATTTTAAGTGTGTAGCTTAATAAGTTTTGGTAAATGCATACAGTTGAATAACCACCAGTACAAATCAATATATCACACATTTCTATCACCCCCCCCCAAAATCTCCCCATGTCTCTCCCTCATAGTCAATCTCCATCATCCAGTTCATTGTCCAGCCCCAAGCAATCACTGACAGAAGTTTACTTTTAGAACATATAAAACATTAGCAATGTTCAACAGTCAAAGCAATGCCTTGGCTAATTTGGCTCAGTGGATAGAGTGCCAGCCTGCAGCCTGAAGGGTCCCGGGTTCGATTCCAGTCAAGAGCACATGTCCTCGTTGCAAACTCAACCCTAGGGCGGGGCGTGTAGGAGGTAGCCAATCAATGATTCTCTCTCATTATTGATACTTCTATCTTTGTCTCCCTCTCTCTTTCTCTCTGAAATCAATAAAAATATATATTTTTAAGAAGTCAAAGCAATATAAAAGGTATCCTTAGAGAAGCCCCACTTCCATCCACATCCTCTCTCCCATAAATACATATTTTTATCTTGTTGCAGTTGATCCTTCTTGTATATCTTCTAGAAGAATAGAAAATATGCATCATATATATTCATATTCTCCCTAGTATATGATACATACATTTCTGCTACTTTTAAAAAATTTAACAATATATTTGGAGAGCTCTCTGCATCAGTACATCTTTTTCTTTCTTTTCTTTCTTTCTTTTTTTTTTTTTACAGCTGCAAAGCTCTCTATTACGTGGCTCACACATGTCAAACTCAAAGGCTAATGTGGGCCAAATAAACGAGGCATGCGGCCTGCAGGTCACAAGTTGGACATGCTTGACATGATGATCCAATCAGTCCCCTATTGATCTTTTGCAATTAAATGAAACTACCATGAATAACCATATTCATTCATGCACATGTTGTTTCATATCTGTGTAGACTTATCTTCAGAGAAGATTCTTAGGAATGAGAGAGATTGCTGGTCAAAGGAGGGTAAATGCATGTATAATTTTGATAGATATGGCCAAATTGTACCATTTTGCATCCTACCAATAATGCATGAGAGGCCTTTCCTCTCTCCATCCCCAGCCTCACAGCTATCAAACTTTTGGGTTCCCACCAGCTAGTAAGTAAGAGATGGTTTCTCAGTGTAGTTTTTGTTGACAGCCCTCTTGTTATGAGAGAAGTTGAGCATCTTATCATGTATTTAAAAGTGGCTTTGGTATTGCAGATATTCCCACGTGTTCTTTTTTGCCGGCAAACTAGAGTGCTCACCAAAACAGCACCTTTTCCCCAGTTCCTCATTGAATCTCCTCCTGGCCCTCCCCTCCCTTCTCCTACCAAATCGTGCTCTCAGAAGACAGTCTGCCTCAGTTTATTCCAACTTCCCTGACTTAAAACCCACAGGATAGGAGAAAGGAGAAGGAAACCGGCATGTGGGGGCACTGTGCTATTGACATGTATTCCCTTTAAAATATATATATAATTGATTTTTTTACAGAGAGGAAGGGAGAGGGATAGAGAGCTAGAAACATCGATGAGAGAGTCATCCATCAGCTGCCTCCTACACACTCTCCACCGGGGATGTGCCCGTAACCAAGGTACATGCCCTTGACTGGAATTGAACCTGGGACCCCTCGGTCCCCAGGTCGATGCTCTATCCACTGAGCTAAACCGGCTTCGGCTGTATTCCTTTTTATTATTTTTTGAGCCCATGTCTAAAATGGGGGAGAAGATCTGACCACCACATTCAAATGTTGTTGAGAAAACTTTAAAAAATTACTTCAACAAATGGAATCGACCATTTTATGAGAGCTAATAGCTGCTCTACTCAATCCACCGGGAAGCCTGGAAGGAGCACCTCCGTTAACTTCTACGGTCTCTTCCTCGCCCCCTGACCAATCCAGTCCCGCCTCTACTGGACTCTGAATAGTACTAGCTGAAGATTAAGCTGTTTCCACTGGCGATCAGAACAGATTCTGTTCTCTGATTGAGTCCAGTTCACAAGTATTTATGGAGCTCCTGCTTCATAAATCTCACTCCTGGGAAAGGATGATTGCGAGAGGATGTCGAGGGGCTGAAGCACCAGCCCTATCTTCCAGAAGCTCACAGTCCACTGATAAACACACACACACACACACACACACACACACACACACACACACACGAGTGTGATTAGAGACTACGTATGTGTCTATCCGTGTGGGTTTCCAGGCCTCATGATTCTCGCCATCTAATCTCCAGCAGGCTCCAGGAGACTCACGGATCCTGTGTGCAGAGTTCGGATTTCCCTTTAACCTGCCGTAAACACAGCCACTTTCTCTGGCTCTCCAACAATAATAAACATGGTGGGCGCGTGATAAATAACCCCGTGAGGGCTGTTCTGTTTCCAGCTGGAAGGAGACTCCTTATCCTTGTTAGTGCGAGGCAGGATTTAGGGGCTTAATCTTGGTGTCAGAGCACCCTCTTCTCTCCCAAGATGCATGACTTTTTTTTCTGAGCTCTTATCTTGATTCACTCAGCTGTGTCTCTTTATTTATGTTCTTGCCCCAACACAGGGTGGATGTGAGGGTGTGTTGGTCTCTTGTCTTCCCAAGAGAGTTGAGAAAGACACCCGAGGGCCTCATCCCAAGAACATCCCCATCTCTGTAGATGGTGATGCTGGTGATGAATACGGAACAAAGGACAACCGTGGATCTGAGCATGATGACCACTCTGAATGTTCACACTCCTTCCTGGAGTCCCGGGTGAGGGACAGGATTCCGCTTTATCTTCATTTTCTCAGACATTGCCTAGGACTTGATGACTTCTAACTCCACTCTTTTAAAAAAAAAAAAAAAATATATATATATATATATATATATATATATATATTATTGATTTTTTTTTTTTACAGAGAGGAAGGGAGAGAGATAGAGAGCTAGAAACATTGATAAGAGAGAGTCATCGATCAGCTGCCTCTTACACGCCCCCCACTGGGGATGTGCCCGCAACCAAGGTACATGCCCCTGACCGGAATCGAACCCAGTACCCTTCAGTCTGCAGGCCGACGCTCTATCCACTGAGCCAAACCGGTTTTGGCTAACTCCACTTGTGGACTCACTCAGTTTCATTGAAATGCCAACTGTTTCAACAACTAAGTGTCTTGGGTGTTACCCTCTTTATTGTGATGTGTTTTCTGCAGGGCTCTGTGCTCCTGGCTGGCATGGGTGAGGGCCTAGTCACCCCGTATAGTAACCACAGAGTGGACAAAATATGCCTGCACAAGCACACACAGCATTTCCTCAGCTCAGATAGGACCATAGGGTGTTGTTGGCAGTTGCAGAGAGACCCCCGAGAGAGAGACAGTGTCTCTTGCTGCCGGCTTCCTTTTGTTGCACACGTCTCAAAATCTAGGCAAAATAGGAAGACAAAGAGAATTTCCCAAGAAAGAGAAATCAGCCACAAATAGCCATAGCTACCCTGATTTTGTGGAGAAATAAAACAGTATGAGTTCTTTGAAGTATTTCCTTCATTCTGAACCAAGGAGGCTTTGGACCTCCTTGGGTGAAATCTAAAAGATAGCGACCAGGAAAACAGAGCTGATGTTTCTATTTCCTTTCTTGAGTGTCCTGCAGAGCTTGGGTAAAGACTTCACAGTTTTGTCTAGAGTTTCTAAACCATACCTGGGAAAACACGTCCACACAACTTTGGACTATGGTTGGGGGGGGGGAGGGGAGAAGAAAGCAAGTTAATTGCGTAGTAACATTTATCATGCCTGTATGATCACAGGTGCTTGTACAGACACTTTACACGTCATGGGAGGCTATTCACAGAACAATTGCCATTGGTTACCTTAGGACGCGGGTGGTGAGTGGGCAGTAAAGAGGGTGCAAATAGGGAGAGTGTTAACTTCTTTTTCTTTATACACTTCAACTCTGAACATTATTGTGATATTTATTTTTCCATGTATAATTAGAAAACAAGGCATTTTGTTTTAAAAAAAAAAAAGTAGCTGGGAGATTTGCTCACGCACCTGAGGCTATCTGAGAGGGCGGTTGGGTCCGAGCCTGTTCATTAAATGGGAGTGTGTTGGGGAGCACTGAGCCCCTCCGACCATCCCACCCAGGCTCTCTTCTGCCACAGGGAGGAGGCTGGGGCCAGTGTCAGCAGCCTCCGGCAGAAGCCTGCAGCTCCTCAGTGCCGGCCTCCAGTAGATGTCATTGCAGGCCTTGGAGTGATCCATCAAGAGTCTGGCTAGACCCGGGGTTGCAGGGAGAATCTTGAAACCAAATGGGCTGATAACGAGGGAGCCCTGAAGCAGGGCCTAGCGGTCTAAGGGTGTTTTTAGTGCTAGCCAGCGTTGAGCAGGCACTCCGGGGGACTAGGGCACAGGGACTCACTGCAAAGCAGCTTCCTTGTATTTATTTGTTGGGCACAACTCGGACAAGACTCAGTCCCAGGACGAAGCCCTCAGGGCTGGCCTCGGCGAGAGCCTCGGTAACCCTAGTTTCTGTGGAGAAAAGGCTCTCCTTCTTCAGCCCACTCTTCCCTCCTATCTTTTTTCCTCTTCCTCTTCCCTTCCTTGTAAAAACATCGGAGTTGGTGCTCTGGGATAAGAGAAAAAATGCGGGCTCTACCCAATTTAGTTCTTCCTCTGCTGATGTGATTAAAATAAACAAGAGCCTCCGAGGACTTGGGGGGAAAAAAATCCTTACTCAGATCTTGGATGAATTATTACCGAGAGGCTTTAATTGGCTGTGGTTGGCTTCTGACCTCTTGTACTGATTGATTTATGAAGTGAATTTGCATTCGGTGTTGGGAAAATTGATAGCATGGTAGCAGATAGAAGTTGCTGTTTGAATAGGGCATGGAAGATATGTATGCCATCCCCAGCCAGCCCCCACGGCAAGCCCACAGTTTCCTGACAGCAGACAGCACTGCCCAGGATCCACCGATGGTCCGAGGCCCTGCGTGTTCTGTTTTTAAAGTCAGACAAAGGATGCATTTTCCCATTCGCAGGGGGAGAATTAAGTCACTGTGTACATTTACGTTTTATATTTTCTTATAATGGCCCTTAAGCCTCCTACAAAGCTTTGCGCATGAAAATTTCCCTTTTTAAAAAATATTCTTTTAAAATGTGTTTTTATTGATTTCAGAGTCAGGGAGAGATACAGAAGCATTAATGATGAAAGAGAATCATGATCAACTACCTCCTGCATTCTTCCCCCCTACTGGGGGTCGAGCCCACAACACTGGGCATGTGCCCTGACTGGGAACGTGACCTCCTGGTTCCTGGGTGGACACTCAACCACTGAGCCACACCGGCTGGGCTGCAAAATTTCCTTTTACGCACAAAAGTTGTTTTTTGTGTTTTTTTTTTTTGGGGGGGGGGGAGGCACCGTTTTAGTATTTCACGTGGTTCTTTAGGAGGCATGGTGGCTTACTTCTATGCATGAACCACAGCCCCAGGGATTCTGGACAAGCCCTCAGACTGCAGTATAGCAGGTTCTCTCCCCTGCTTAAAGAGAGAAGTTAGATTTTGTGAGACTATATGGGATTAATGGGTCTACAGGGACAGACAAAGCAGTGCAGGTGGACTCCACGTCAGCCCGTGTACCTGGCCCCAGACCCTTTAGGAAAGTGGGAGACCTGTGCTCAGTGATATTTCTGTGTAGTTCATATTACTTTCAGGATGTAGGACACAATTATGATCCAATGAGCCATTCCTAGAAGACAGCTTAGAAATAAGTGAAGCATCTCCTTGTATGATTTTTTGTTGCCTGCGTGTCACACTGATTACCAGCCACCTGCTATCTAGTCCGTGACTCACCCTCCATGGCACTTTGCTGGGTATAGAATTTGTTTTAACTTTGTTCATTTATCTATTCACTCAGCAAGTTTTTATTGAGTGCCTATCATGAATAGCTTCTGAGTAGGCACCCGTGTACAGCAGTGAACAGATGTGGATCTTACCCACACAGGACTTACAAAAATGCAGATATTGAATAAGTAAAAAACATAAAGATGTCATTATAAGTTATCATATGTGCTAAAACACACACACACACACACACACACACACACACAAAACAAAAAAACAACAAAAAAAAAACAGATGCTGTGTAGGAGAATAAATGGGGATGCCTATATTACATGAGGTGGTTGAGGAAGGACCTCCTGAGGAATGACATTTAAAGAAGCCAGGCATGAGAAGAATGGGGAAAGCATTCCAGGCAGAAGGGACAGTATATGCAAAGGCCCTCCAAAGGAGTAGGGTTGAGCGGGCATAATCTAGGAGCTAAAACGGGCCCATGTGGGATAAATGGGTCTATAGGGATAAGCACAGTGTGCAATGCAGAGAGAGGGTGGATAGTCAGAAGGTGACCAGTGCCATTTAGGCCTCTGCAACCTAAGTTAAGAAGTTTGGATTTTATTCTATGAGCGATGGGAAGACATGTTGATCGCTACAGAACCCCTCAAAGATTGAACCTCTGGAATAAGAAGGCCAATTGTCAGCCTTGAGTCAAATTCAATGAGGTGGTGTGTTTTCAGAAAGTTTAGTGTATCTCTTTTAGTATTTTTTCAACGCATGATATATACCCTGTATCCACAACTGGGATAGCATCTGCTTTTGTTTGCTTAATGTATCATAGGAATGTCCCCATGCTCTCAAATATTCTTCTACAATATGACTTTCAATGACTTCCTAACATTTCCAGTATGGATGTACTGTAATGGGCCTAGCCTAGCTCCTATTAGACATTGAGTCTGATAACTTGGGAACCTTATTAATAAGTGAGTGACAAGTAACTTAAATAACAATGTGTAAAACTTACTTGCCCATTACTCTTTGTACACATATACCTATTATTTCCTTAGGGAAAATTCCAAGAAATGAAATTGCTGGGCCAAGAGAATGTGCTTACTTTTATAATTGGGTCAGTAGTGTCAAGGTGTCGGTCTGAAAGCTAACAACTCATGATTGAAGTTTGAGAGTAGCTACTGGAATAAGCACTGTTTTCAAGTGCTGTGTATTGGGCTATTGAGACCCACTGGGGTTGGTATCTTGGTCTCCTCTCTTCTCAGCTTTGTGTACTGCAGGTAAACACACAAACCTTAGCCTAAAAGATACTCAGGTTCTTCACCCGTCAAACAGGAGAGATAATAGTATTTGCCTTGCCGAAACTTGGCTCAGTTTGGCTCAATGGATAGAGCGTCGGTCTGCGGACTGAAAGGTCCCAGGTTCGATTCCGGTCAAGGGCATGTACATTGGTTGCGGGCACATCCCTAGTGGGGGTTGTGCAGGAGGCAGCTGGTCGATGTTTCTCTCTCATCGATGTTTCTAGCTCTCCATCCCTCTCCTTTCCTCTCTGTAAAAGATCAATAAAATATATTTTAAAAAATAGTATTTGCCTCACAGGATTGATACAAAGATGAAGATAAATTATATGTGGAAAGTACTTGCAGAGTACCTACCCAGGGTAAGGTGTGTGAGTATTATGTTATCACATCCTTCCAGCATTAACTAAAATGTTCCCCCATCTTCTTCTGGCAACCAAGAGTGTAATCTCAATAGTCAGAGGTAAAATTTCTTGTACATTAGTATTTTCTTTTTTAAAAAGAAGATAGGTCATCTTTGGCTAACACTGGACTTAGAGACTATCTAGTTTTGCCTGAAATCTCTCATTATTTGTTCATGTTACGAGGCAGAAATGTGGCATGGAATAGGAGACCTTAAAGACCTGTTTTGAAAGGCAGGCTCTTGCCACTCCCAGGTATCATGACCTTGGGCAGGTTGCTCACATCCTCTGAGTCTCATTCCCCTTCTCCCCACTGTAATATAAGATCATACCATCTCGCCCTACTGCTACAAGGATGAAATGAACATGAACAAGAACATTTAACTTCCATTTCCAGACAATACATGTTGAATCCAAATCTCACAGCCACCGCCTAGCATGGACTTGTGAGGATATGAGCAAACAAAACTTCCTGCATCCATGAGAAAAGACATCTGCTCTCGCGTCTAGCTCTGTCTTTGATTCCTACAATGATCAATTGCCTCTCCCCTTCCATGTGCTGTCTTAAAAAATCAGAGTGACCCTGACTTATAACCAAGATAAGAAAACACAAGTGATAAGAACGCTGGATGAATCTCCTGACACATTGCAGGGTTACTTGAATGATTAGGTTGACCTGCAATCTTCCTCCTTTGTCAACGGAGAAAAAGTTTGAAATGGCCAAGAGGTCCAAGGCAGCCAGTAGCCCGACACACTGGGGAGTGGACAAGGTGCCTGAGTTCATGGCAGCCCTAGCAGCGTGTCAACAAGCAGAGAACCACTGTTTCCGTAAAGTTGACTGTGAAAAGGTACATTTATTCCCATGGGAGAGATGGCCCGGTGGCTATCCTGCCAGAACCAACGTGGGCAAACATGGATGTTATTTGAGGTGGAAGATGGGAACAGTAAAGGTAGGGAAAGAACCCAGATAATCAGAAAGCTTGGGAGGATCAGGAGTTTAAAAGTCATCATGCAAACTAGGTTTTGAGATTTTTCTAATTAGGTTTTTTTTTTCATTCTTGTTACTTCTGGAAAGCTATTCTTCCCACCCCAAAATTCCAAGATCTTAAAATATTTACTCAAGTGCCCTTGACCAGAATCAAACCCGGGACTCTCCAGTCTGAAGGCCGACACTCTATCCACTGAGCCAACCTGGCTAGGGCCTGGCTGGTGCTCTTGGTTTCTTTACATCTTTGCTCAGTTGTGACTCTTCAGCCTGGATTGGTGACCCTGGGAAGATGGAATAATAGACAGCAAACCCTTACATTACATTTGCTCATGCAAAGCTTCATGCTGTGCATATGACCTATATTGACTTGTTCAATCCGCACTACAGTCATAGAAGACAGATGGTATTATTAAGCTCATTTCACAAATGAGGACACTGAGGCACAGAGGGTAAATCATTGTCCCAAGGTCATACAGCTGGTAAGTGGCAGAGCTGAGATTCACACCTCACAGGTGACAGAACAAGAAATATGACTTAACAAGTCTCAAACAGTCATATTGAACATATGAATATAGACTGCTTCATCAAACTCTAGATCTGCTTATATGTCCTGATAAGCTGGTTTCTACCCGTGGTTCCTTAGTCTCCCATCTGGCCTCATCTTACCCACCCAATTGACACTACTTCCTTCAAATGCACCCTACAGCTTAAACTGTAGGGTGCATCTGAAGGGTGCTGCTACTCTCTGTCTCCTGACCACACTCACACATCGGGCCCTGCTCCACCTTCCTGAACGTTGTTGCTCACAGTGTGATCCCGACTCATAGCTGCAGCTCCACGTCCCCTTAGGACTCTCGGCCTTTGGGATGAAGCAACTTGAGAAAGCTCTCCCGATTTCTTTCTGCCTCTTTCCCCAACTTTCTGGCCTTTAACTAAGCTCTCTAGTTCTGCCATCTGTCTTGTTCCTTCATCCTACCTTTGGCCCAATGCCTTTATACGAACAGCTCAGGGTTGGTCTTTCTGGCTTATCGTCTTCGTGTTACCCTGGGTACTCTCTCCTGGCCAAGCTCTGCTCCATGCTCTGCAGCCTGCACAGACCCATGCTTGGCCACCATTGGTCGAGCAGCCCAGGTGGGCAGAAACTGACCTGAGCAACCTTTGCTTCTCCTCCTATCTGTCCAAATCTCATAAGAGTCCTTTAAATCTCAGCTCCTTGGTGAGACTTCCCATAATAATATCATCCAGTATAGTCTCTTTCTGGTTAGCTTCCTGGTCACCCACATGCCTATTTAAATGAATCTGTAGAATCCATTTAAAGAAGTGTTTTTAATGATTTCAAAGAGGAATGAAGAAGGAGGGAGAGAGAAAAACATTGATGAGAGAGAATCATTGATCGGCTGCCTCCTACATGCTCCCTCCAGACACATGCCCTGACTGGGAATGGGATGACCCTGAACCAACTGAGCCACACTGGCCAGGCTGTAGCATCCATTTTGATACGTGGTTTAACTTTCCTTTAGCACTCTATACAGTTGACATTATTCACTGACTATTTCCTACCCTGTCTTTCCAAGAAGATAGCATGTCTTTCTAGGCAAGGACTGTTTCATGTCCTCCCTTTATATTCCTTCTCTTTCTTTATGTGCTAAGATTTTTCCACCAAATGCTTGCTGACTTGAAGATTTATAACTAATCCGTGAAGAGTGAGTCGAGAGAAATATGAGGCTAAGATGTCTGCAGTGTGGTACTTAGGAGCTCAGCATGGGGGCTGACTGGTATGGACCATAGCCTGGCTCTGCCAGCTCCTGTGGGGCCCTCTTCTGTTAGCTCCTTAACACCTACCTCCTCAGCGGACATGGGGGCTGTAGTGAGGGTTAGCCGAGAAAATGCATGTAGAGCCGAAACTGGTTTGGCTCAGTGGTAGAGCGTCGGTCTGCGGACTGAAAGGTCCCAGGTTCGATTCCAGTCAAGGGCATGTACCTTGGTTGCGGGCACCCCCCTGGTAGGGGGTGTGCAAGAGGCAGCTGGTTGATGTTTCTCTCTCACCGACGTTTCTAGCTCTCTATCCTTCTCCCTTCCTCTCTATAAAAAAATCAATAAAATATTTTTTTTAAAAAGAAAAGAAAATGCATGTAGAGTTCTCCAGGAAGATGTCTGGCACATACCAAGTGCTCAATGAGCAGGAACTGTGATTTTTCTTGTCCCTGAGCTCTGGAAGTTATATCAAAGAGATCAATGAACTTCTGGAATATTTTTGCTAGTGAACTTGTCCGAGGCTTCCTGGACCATGAACCTATTTCAATATAGCATTTCAGATGATTTTATATTAAACCAGATTGTTGTGTTTTCAGTCCCCTGAAATTATGGAATAAATGCTTTTAAAGATTTAGATCTGAGGGTGGTATGGAGAGCTTGTGAGATTGGACAGACGGAATAAAATTAAGGCTTTTGATTATTTCCTGATGAGTACCTTTCACCTGGCCCTCCTTTGTTTCTTCCTTCCTTCCCCTCAGGTGTTGAAGCATTATCATGAAAATGAATTAAAAGATCAAAAGAAATCATTGACATACTTAGGTTAGGTATATATAGGTATTGATAGATTCTTTTAAATCATCAACATTTAAAACCTGAGTTTACTGTCCTTAGTAAACCATCACTGGTTGATTACTGGTTGATTCCTGTTCACTCACTCTATTTTTAGTCCATATATTTTATAGTTGCAACACGATGCACAGCAAAGGGAAGGAAACCAAGTACAGGATTATTGCTGTAACTGAGAAATAGCCCTAGGAACTTTGAGTAGATGAGTTCTTTAGTTACTCCTTTCAAATAATAATTTATAGCTCTTTCTGTTTTTCTGAACTCATTTTATTAGGCTTCTGCTTTCAACATTTCAAATAGAATAATGAAGTTGAGAGTCACTGTTGTTAGCTTCCAGTGGCCTTGAGAAGTCTGCTTCTGTGACGGAGGTGATGATGGCAGACTTGGCAAGGAGCTGGGAGGTTTCGCTGGAACCTTCAAAACAGAGTGGAGTAGAGGCCACAGGCAGTCCAGGTGAGAGGAAGCATAAATTCTACCCATTAGCTGCTCAGACTCCACTGGCCTGAATGGGCCTCCTTTTGGGGGGGGGTTCTGAGGCCCCTGGGCTGGTGGATTTATGTCAGCAGGAGCATTGTAGTAGAAAGAGATTAAGAAGACTTTCAAAGGACATGTGAGTGAGTGGGTTGCTCCTCCATCTGATGGGTCTGGGACACAGAGCTCAGTCTGTGAGGACCTGGGCTGGTGCCAGCGAAGGGAGTAGGGCAGGCCTGAGGAATGGAAGGTCACTGGCCAATTGGGTATTGTGATAATTATATCCTTGTTTCCTTGAAGGTACCAGCGTCCTTGATTTTTCCCAGCTTCAAAGAAAGCTGCCTCTCAAGTAGGGGGACGTTCACACCTGCTTTGCTGCAGTGATTTCTGCCTTCCTGGCTGCAGACTCAACAAGACAACAATGCGTCTGTGGACATTTCCAAGGTCATATTCATCAACCAGACAAGGGGAGCTCCTCTTTTGCCTTTTATTCCTAAATGCAAATGGAAAAGTTAGTGTGCCCCAAGGGAACCCAATTTAATGGTTCTAACCTTAACTTCAGGTACTTTGTAAGTCAGGCACTGTGAAAAATCACCACCACCCGTATCCTCAATCTCTTCGATTCTCACCCCTTCCCAAAGGTACTGTCACAGGGCAGAAGTCTAGTAATTACGAGAGGTGTCAGTAGACAGTATACCTGGAATGTTTTAGTTTTTTTCTTTCTTCCTGTTCATTCATCTGCAGAGAAGCCTGTGCCAATAAGAGTTAGGAAGTATAAGACACACACACACACACACACACACACACACACACACACACACTCCCTTTAGCAGATGAAAACTTCCCTGATGGGTTTAAAATTAAGATAGTATCAAGCCCAAACCGGTTTGGCTCAGTGGATAGAGCATCGGCCTGTGGACCCCAGGGTCCCAGGTTCGATTCCGGTCAAGAGCTAGGAAGTATCTGCCTTTCACATTCTCCTTATAGCACTTAGGTTTCCATGAGACCTTTGAGAGGAGGAAGAGGTATTTACTTTTTAGGGGGGATCCTGTTTGTCTCTTGGGTGCAATGAATATGATCTAAAGTGAGATTTCTCCTGACTAAATACCTATTTGCTGCTCCCCACCCCAAATTTCCAGTGATCATCTGAGCCCTCGGTTCTTTAAATGTGCAAATTTAAGACCATACTTTGATTAACAAGTTCCATTTGTTAAAGATGAGTTGACTGGTTTCTGGCACTTACAACCCTCCCAGGAAGCAGGCTGGATCTTACGGAGAACTCCCTGGGTCCCGCTCTCCAATGTTTCTGTGTTGCCATCAGCTCCCTGCAGACCAAACCTTCCTTCTCTAGGCCAAAGCAGGTGCTTGTCAAAACCTGGAAATTAGAAAGAGGGAAATATTATTTATTTTCCTAGCTAGTTCTTGTTTTGACCTTGACAGGAATAAATAGTGGTTGTATATACAAAATATTCCCTAACTCTTTTTTAACTTTTGCTCTGAGATTGTGCAAATACACACATTTATGTTGATGAATTCCCAAGTTAGTGACATATAAATAACTAGAGCCTTCTCTCATTGAAATATGCAGTCTCTCCTTCACACGCCCCCGCGCCCCCCCCCCCCCCCGTCCCTTCTCTTTCTTTCTCTATTTCTATTGTTCTGAGAGTCTTCCATTTCCCAAGCTCATGGGTACTGACTGCTATGACACTTGAGGAACAAAAGCTTTGACACTTGAGGAACAAAAGCTTTGTCCTCCTACCTGTCACCTGGGACCCTGGGATTCTGAGCTCTTGCCTGTGATTTAATAATAAGACCCAGCGGGGCAACCCAGGTGCTGTATCTCATACCCTCGCTGATTGCCGAGGGAACATTTAATCTTTTGACTTTACTCAGACATGCTACTCTGGCAAATGTACCTGGAGCTGTAAATTATTTGGATGTTCAATTTATTTGGCGAAGAAGGAGCTCTCTTATACCTTGTTATCTAATAGCAGAAGGTGATAAACCACTTAGTTTGCAAATCATAAAAACTCTTAACAGACTTGTGCGTTAACAAGTAAAAAAAAAAAAAAAGACTTTCTTGTTCTTAAAAGTGAAACAGGGGCCCAAACAGGCATTGATAACACATTATCCCCTAAGATAAAACTTATGGCATAAATCTGTGCAAATTAGAAGTGAAATGCAAAACAAATGCGTTCATTCAGATGCTAACAGACAACTAATCTGAAGGGAACACAAGTATAAACTGTAAATGAGGGGTCAGGAGGCAAATAGCAGGAGCCTTTGTCACACTCTCCCTCCTCGCTGTTATAATCTACTTCCCAATGACCCAGGGGAGGGAGAAGTTTAAAACTGTATAAAATATGATATCATCTAAACCTTATTAGTATACAAAATTACTACCTAACAGTGAAACATGTCCTTGTTTTATTTATCCTTTGACCTTGTACTTAATACATGTTTCATTAAAATAGAAACAAACAACAAACATAAACGATTTCATGGAACAATGACTGCCACATCACATCAGATTAGGTTCCCTCCCCTCCAACTGTTTCAGTCACTCTCTTGATGAATAAGGGCTGAGTTGAGGCAAAAAGAAACCTAATCTATAGCAACTCAAAAATATAAACAATCGTTCAGAAATTCTTTGGAAATCTTTGCTTTTATACTTGCCTTGTTTTATTTTATTTATTTATTTTTTAAAATATATTTTATTGATACTTTACAGAGAGGAAGGGAGAGAGATAGCTAGAAACGTCGATGAGAGAGAAACATCGACCAGCTGCCTCCTGCACACCCCCCACTGGGGATGTGCCTGCAACCAAGGTACATGCCCTTGACCCGAATAGAACCCGGGACCTTTAAGTCCGAAGCCCGACACTCTACCACTGAGCCAAACCGGTTTCGGCTACTTGCCTTGTTTTAAAAGTACTTCTGGAATCAGGCACCATTGTTGGGCTTTTATTTATCACCATCCAAATTTTTTTTAATGTTTCCTTTATTAATGGGAGGCCAGCAGAGTTTCAGCTAAGAATGCTGGTCCTGGGTTTGAATTCTTGACTTTTAGGTACTGTGACATGGGGGAAGTTATTTCTCTTCTCTGTGCCTCAGTGTTCCCTTCTGTAAAAGAGGTCTGGTCTCTTCCTCATAGAGTTCTTGTGTGGTAAAGTACAAAAATAACACCTGACACATAGTTAGAGCTCAATAAAGGTTAAGTCATTGCTCTTAGTCATTTACTAAGTGCTTTGGATTCGTTTCCTATTTCCTCATAATAAACTGTTCTATGGTGTATTTTTTATCACTTCCATTTTACTGAGGAGGAAACTGACTCATAGACCCAGAGTTAGAAATAAGCAGAGCCCCAATTCAAACCCAAGTCTTCAAGTTTCTGGGGCAGCTCTGATTTTCTGAAGTTTGCAGTGGAGACAGATCTCAGGGCAGGCAGTTTAGTGGTGAGTGCTCAAGGGCGACATCTGTGGGCAGAGGGAGAAGCTGCACTGCGATGCAGTAGATGAGGCTGCAGCAAAGACCTGGCCTCAGCGTAGGGAAGCTCTGGCATGGCCACTGGCAGGGCTCCTCAGAGGGGCCCCATTGAGGTAAGGGGCCAGCTGTTAACCAGCTCCTCCATGGAATTTGTAGTCCTTCCTTGTAAGCTGCCCCAGAAGGGGTGTGGCTTTGGGCAAAGCAGGTCTCTTCAGCCAAAGGCTTTCTCCAAGAGGATCTCAGCTCAAGAATTATCTGCAACCGAAACCGGTTTGTCTCAGTGGTAGAGCGTCGGTCTGCGGACTGAAAGGTCCCGGGTTCGATTCCGGTCAAGGGCATGTACCTTGGTTGCGGGCACATCCCCGGTAGGGGGTGTGCAAGAGGCAGCTGGTCGATGTTTCTCTCTCATCGACGTTTCTAACTCTCTATCCCCCTCTCTTCTTCTCTGTAAAAATCAATAAAATATATATTTTTTAAGAATTGTCTGCAGCCAACACTCACAGCAGCCGAGGTGTCGTCTCTGGTGGTTGTGATCATGGCTTGTTTTGCCCAGAATCTCTCATATCCCATTGGCTCTGGGGAGCCCAGGAAGCACATGGATGTGAATTATAGAAGGTACTTGGTGGCAAAACCAGCACATCAGCTGGTTAGACCCTGGCTTCCCAGCCCTGTAAGATTGATCATTTAAAAATGCTTAAGTAGACCACATTTTAAAAATCCATTCTTTCCAGCGAGCACTTTTTATGGTTCATGATTCACAGGCTGGAACCACAGCGTTTTCAAACGGCCAGGAGCCTGAGAGATCCAGCTTGTTCGGTTGGGTTCAGGTGGAGGGGAGTGATTTAGTCTCGGTCACACAGCGCATTAATAGGTACACACCATGGGATTGGGCCGTAAGCGTGAAAACTGATATCTGGGGTAGAGTCTAGCTGTGTGCCAACTGTAAAGAAATTATGAAAACAAATTCCTGGCTGACGACCTGAGAGGACAGGTTTGGAATGTTAACTTAATGCACATTACGATCTTGGAAGTTTCTTGTCACATCCTAGATAAAGTACTCTGTTTATAAAATATAAACATTTCCATGCAGAATAGCCTCTAAGACGAAATGCCAAGAATTCTCACTGACATTGTGTGGCTGGCATTTCTTTAATTGTATTCCGTTTCTTTTTCTGACAATATAATCTTTTGTAACTAAAATACTTTTCTACTCAAAGAACTATAGTTTTTCTCCATATAGCTGGTACAGTTACTTTTAAAACTGTATGGCGCTGGAAGTCTTTACAGAGCCTATTTCAGACCTGAGAGTAAAGCCTTATCTTTAAAATTACTTTCAGACAACATATCAGACACACAGAGCTGTCAGGTTTAAAACTGTACCAACGATTTTATGTTAACTTGCTATCTAAAGTGCAGTATTCTCTGGAACGTGGATATATTCATAACCACAAAGATTAGTGCTCAGCCAAAAAACAAAAAAGCTTTTAATTTTTCATTACCTCCTAAGTACACTACCTGGCTAGATTTAGACATTTAAAAATCCCATGTGAATGTTCAGCTCTTTAGAGATGTTAACCCCTCAATTTCCAGTAGAAAGCCTGTTGGACAATATCTATTTATATATAAAAGCTCAGTGACCAAACAGCGGGATGACCAGAACGTCTGATCAACCAGTCGCTATGACACGCACTGACCACCAGGGGGCAGATGCTCAATGCAGGAGCTGTCCCCTGGTGGTCAGTTGTGCTCTCACAGTGGGAGCAGCGGTCAGGTGACCAGGAGGCTCACGGTGAGGCTGAATCTCTGCGCCTATTAAATACCTAAGACAACCCAGATTCTGCCCTGACCCCACCAGCTGATGCAGGCTCTCTAAAATGTGTTCCAGAAAGAGCGTGGGAAGCTGGCATAGGTGGATGGCAAGAGGAGGCGTGACTGTGGACCCCAGGGGAGGCTGTCCTGATAGCTGAGGATACTGGAGCATGGCTGCCCTGAACATCCCCGATGGTGTGTCACTGACCTGTCATCACATATCAAGGACATTCACCCAGTGGCTTTGGGGTGCAAAGCTCTCTGCCAGGTTCCTCCAGGACACAGAACACGCCTTTACCCAAGACATTACCCCAACATACAGGCTCAGACTAATTTCCTCATTCAGCAGCCACTCAGAGGGCAGGTCCAGAGTCGCTTGGCTGACCAGAATGAGCAGTGCTCCCACAGCCGGCCAATCCCCGCAGGCCACGCCCCCCACCAGTGCACGGATCCGTGCACTGAGCCTCTAGTTTGACAATAAAGAATAGTGGCAATTTAGTTTTGGAGTTTAGACAACGGACTCAGGATCCATACTGCCTGGGGTCAAAGCCCAGCTTCACTAGCTATGTGTTAAAGAGGGAAAGTTACTTAACCTCTATAAAATGGGGATAATATTACATGGCTCTTGTGGTTAATGAGATAATACATGTAAAGTGCTTAAAACAGTATCTACACACAATAGTGTCCAGTCAAAGCCATATCATTAGGATTTGCTTTTTAAACCACAGAGAATTGAACCTTTACAAAAAAGTTAAAGATGAAAATTTAAAAACTAGTTATCCCTAAGTGGTCAGGTTAAATCTGTGATTTTTAAAATCCTCACCTGAGGATATTTTCCATTGATTTTAGAGAGAGTGGAAGAGAGAGAGGAATAGAGGGAGAGGGAGAGGGAGAAGAAGAGGGGAGGGAGAGAGAGAAGAAGAGGGGAGAGAGAGAGAGAGAGAGAGAGAGAGAGAGAGAGAGAGAAGAGAGATACATTGATTGGTTGCTCCCCACAAACCCAGATAAAAGCAGTGATTGAACTTGAAACCCAGATATATATCCTTGACCCATGACCCTTCAGAGTGCAACCACCGAGCAACACGGGCCAGGGCAAATCTGTGATTCTTAAACAGAACTCTTATGTGAAATAGAATCATAAGCCTAGATAGACAATACATTTAAATTCTAAAGATTTATTCTACCTGATACACAGAATAAACGAGAGAATAAATTACCAGTTTTTAACAGGAAGAAATTTGATTCTAGAAATTAAAGATCAATGTTCTAATAGTGAGTTCTAAAAAATCATTCTCATCTGGTAGCGCCATGAAAGAGTGGAAAAGGTCAAGGTGGGTTAGACACCAACGTTTTCCCAGGGCCCTTCATGAGAGAGGATAAGAACAGCGGTGGGGTGGGAGGAGGTTAAGAAAAGCCATATACACCTTCAGTTTGTGTCTGAATTTCCTCAGTGGCCGAGGAAGGCTCCAGCAAAATGCTACTGGGATTCCAAGGTCAGAGTTCCATGGAAGAAACGGCATTTGAGAGGACTCCTGAAGGCAGAACCGTTCCTGCTCTGGCATTTGCGGGTCCAGGCTTCTGAGCTGCGTTGACCCATAGGAAGCCTCACAGATGCCCACGGGCTCCCACCTGTCCCCATTTGCTTGCTGAGCTAGACCTTCTGCTTCTCCAGCCAAATCCTTGAAGAATCTAAAACCTCTGGAAGACCTGTATTCTAACATTTAGCACAGTGCTTTCTGGTATTGTTACCCATACGCCCCTTTGGTCAGCAACTCTAGGTCAAAACGGTTTGTCAGAACACACAAGTAACGGCAGAAAGCGAGGCCAGACCAGAATAAACACCAATATGGCAGGGCTCATGCAACTCCAGAAGGGTAGCGAAGAGCTCAGCTCATTGGCCGGAGGTGGCCACAGCACTGTACACTGATGCTCATTGGCCGTGAACACTCAGAATAGTTTCTTTGCCCTAAATCTCATTGGCTGAGAACATCTGATAATACTGAGAAACTGGGGAGAAACTATACACACCCACTGGGGGGCGGGGTGGGGGGGAAGCAATTCCCACAAAAGCCATGATAGTGGTTACCCCTAGGAAGAGAAGCTCAGGCGGGGGAGTTAGCAATATTAGACTTCTTGTCTTGGGTGTTTAACTTTAAAATGATTTGTTAAGCTGTTTCTTTTCTGTATGAGGGTTAGACTGCACTATCAAAATGTTTAAAATGTGCCGAAACCGGTTTGGCTCAGTGGTAGAGCGTCGGTCTACGGACTGAAAGGTCCCGGGTTCGATTCCGGTCAAGGACATGTGCATTGGTTGCGGGCACATCCCCGGTAGGGGGTGTGCAGGAGGCAGCTGGTCCATGTTTCTCTCTCATCGACGTTTCTAGCTCTCTATCTCTCTCCCTTCCTCTCTGTAAAATATCAATAAAATATATTTTTTTAAAGAAAATTTTTTTTAAAAGTTTAAAATGTTTACCAAAGGATTCCTTAAGCCAATTTCGGGGGCGGGGGAAGCAAACACGCAAAGAACCCCACAAACTGCCGACCCAGTCAGACTCTCTGGCCAAAGCGTCTACGTTAGACCCTCTTCTTTTAGTCTCTTCCTCCAGAACGAACAAATGAACAAACGTCTCCATCTCAGTGCAAGGGCTTGATTTACAATATACCAAACTTAATAGTTGAAAGTCCTAGAATTCATCCTCAGCAAAAAACCTGCAAAGCAGCTGCAAAAAAGATGAATGTCACCCGTGGGATCCAAAGCCTAGAAGGACCGCGTGGAAAAGTTCAGCAGTGTGTGCGTGCAAAGCCCCTCCTGAGCAGAAGGCCGTCAGAGGATAGTGTCCGTCTGTCTCGTCATCCGCTGGAAGCGCCTGGGATAACTGCCCATTCTTGTGCGGACAACCCTGGTGCGAAGGGGCAGGCTCTCATGACCCACCTTCCAGGATCCCAGGCTTAAAATCCGGAACTCGGCTTCCAGAGAGTCAGAGAAAAGGCAGGGCGATGGTAAGGGCAGGTGCGGGAGGTTTTACTTTTGTCTCTTCTTCGTAGCTTTTAGGCGTTAGAAATGTGTAGTTAAGTATGCTCCCTTCCCTCTGGAAAACAGATTTCCCCCTTCTCCCCCACCTGTGCCTGGGGAATAACAAATTTCAGACGAAGACCTGAAAACCCGAACAGAAATATGCAATGCTTCAGACACCTCGTGTCGGGCTGGCTTGTCACAGACCCCAGTTTGGGTCGGGCTGTTGAAGCTTCTTGGGAACAAGCATTTATCTACGGCGGGGTCATTTTGTAGATCTGTTAAATCTACATTTTTTCTCTTGGGCTCCGTCCCCCCCCCAGCTCCCCTCAATCCTGCTCCAGTCACACACTCTCAAAACCCCCTTAAGCCCTGGGAATAAATCTCTATAAACTGCCGAGCGTTCAATCAGCCAGCCTTTTACTGTATCTCTTTGCAATTAGGATAAATTTACTGCTGGGAGAGATGGGGGAAATATGCAAGGTACTCCTTGGATAAATATACTGCAGTGAGAAAAGGAGAGGCTCTGTAAAAAGTTATCTCTGCGAATTCAACAAGAATCAAGGTCACTGGAGCTGCTGCATACCAGGGAACGTTAATTAATGGGCCTGCAGCTGGTGGTACCACTCGGCTGCCCCGCTCCAGCTGCTCGCTCCATATTTCTCTCGTTCGTAGGACCATTCTTGGATCAAATCCCATCTCTCTTTTTTTTCCCCCCCTCCAAACACAAAAAAGTACATAAGTCTGTCCTGGAAGGATGCCAACCTTTGAGAGAACTAAGTCAAGTGTTGTTTCTTGGCTATTTTTATCTCCTTTTTAAAGAAAGGACACTCTATCACCTCGGGGGCTGGATCGCTTGTAATCAGCGTTCCGGCCGTGGTCTGAGGTCACTGTCCTGGCACTGTCCAACCAGGGGGGTGTCCTGAAGACCAGAAAGCAGAGAGGGACACTTGTAACTACCCCTCCAACTGCAGTGGAAGGCGCCTGAGAAGATACACCGTCCGCCCTTCACCACCCGGCCTGCCTTTTGGGCCAGGTGGGAGGCAAGGTAAAAATGCAACCAGATTGCATTCAACCGCGCTGAGCTGAAGAGGGACGGGGAAGGAATTAGAAGATGGAGAAAAGACGGAGGAGAAAGGAAGTATTTCCAGGGTCGAGGTAGTTGTTTTATACCACTTAAACCTGCCAGGAAGCAATGAGGGAGACGGAGCATGGAAACCACTCAGCACAGTTCACAGGGACACCGGCAGCTATTGCTACCCTGTTTCCCCGAAAATAAGGCAGTGTCTTATATTAATTTTTGCTCCCAAAGATGCGCTATGTCTTATTTTCAGGGGATGTCTTATTTTTTCCATGAAGAAGAATACGGTACACATTTATTGTTAAATGAACATAGAGGAAATTTATTACCTGTATACGGTACGGTAGTATGATAGTTGTCAACACAAACCAGACAAACTGTGAATCCTACACTATCAAGAATTTACTCATTTATTCAGTGACAAACATGTCATCATCTTCTGGAACATCATCATAACAATCCAATTCCTGAATTTCCTGGTGAATTTCTTGTGACTCCATTTCTCTCAGAATCAGTGGGCCAAATCTCTCATGTTGAGCAATCACACTGTCTTTAAATGAGTACTTCCTGTCAAGGTAGCCTGCTCGCAGTGCATTTGCACTGCAACTGTCAGTGATTTTCTCCCATGAATTCTTCACCCAAGTCACAACTTCTTGCAGTTTTGGTTTCACCAAGTTTCCACGTTGATTTCTCTCCATTCACACAGCAGTGATGTCAGGACTCTGCGTAGCGTCACTGGTTGCTAGACGCCAGTCGGGGAGGCCCTAGCGACCAGTTTACAGTAAATTAATTTTCATTCTGAGACAGAGCCTGGGGCCTTATTTTCGGGGGGGATGCTTTATATTTCACTCAGAAGGAAACCTGTAAGTAGGTCTTATTTTCAGAGGATGTCTTATTTTCAGGGAAACATGGTAATTATAATAAAATTCCAGAGGCAGCAAGCATTTTGGTTAAACACGACTTCAGGGTCTGAAAGATCTAGGTTTGAGTACCTGCACAACCACGAAGTAGCTGTGCATCACTTGGTTGGTGACTTAGTTCTGTAGGCCTCAACTTTCCCATCTGTAAAATGGGCCTAATAATAATATCTGCCCCAAAATCCTGAGTGGACTAAAGGAGACACTACATGTAGGACATTTGGCATGGTGCTTGGCTCCTGGTTAATCTCAATAAACAGTCATTATTGTCACTGGGGCTTTTATAATTGTTCCCACAACCCCAGCAATGGAAGAACCAGGAGAAGCTGTTGTTCTCTGAAGCAGTGAAAATGGTTCCACTTGCCTGATCATTGCAACCAGCCTTATTTTGCTTCTCATTTGGAAACTTTCTTTCCTTCAGTGTAACACATTGGAGGGACTGGGCGTTCTTCCACACAATGACAGGCGCGGCGAATATTGCCCAGAAATAACAGGGGAATGCCTGACTCTGCTTCTTTAAGGAATTCCCCAGGTAATCTCAGCCGTAAACTCCAGGCTCAGGGCCCCGGGGATTGCTGCCCCCTACCCCACTCCTAAAACAGGCAGGTCCTTATCCCTGGGGGCAGGCTCCCATCTTTCCTGAGTCCTTTTATAAGGAAAAAAGGAATGTTCTGAAACATTGGGAAATGTTCTCCATTACGACTAACTGTAAAATGATATTGGGGCCTTTTAAAAGACTTGGGAAATGTTCGGAAATTACGGAATATGGATTTCAAGGAGGCCTTGGGGGATTAGATTTTTTCCTCCTCCTCAAAGCATTTGAAACAACTTTAATCTGCTTTCAGCGTGCTATCCAACTCGGCATGGCATTCTGGGTGAATAGTGTTGCCTTCTTCATGGAACTGATACTTTTGTGCCTCTTTAAAAACCCATTTGGACACATATTTAGGGCACAGAAAAAAAAAGCACTTGAATTTAAAGAACAAAACTATTCAAGATGAAGGAATGGCTTCTAAGATGCTTGAAAGAAAATTTTAAATTTCTGTTTGGGGCATAAGAAAATCAAACAAAAATTTAGTATATGCAACTTCAGTCCCATGACTTTTGGTTGCCAGTTCTCCTATTATATATATATATATATATATATATATATATATATATATATATATAGTGCTTTATGATATGCAAAAAGATGTATATACTTTCATGTAATAGCACCATTCGGGGAGGCAGGTATTATAACTTATTTTACCGGGGGAAAAATGTACTTAAAGAAAATGCAATATGGCAAAAAGTTGAACTTTGGATTCTGGGCTTTGAACGTCCCAGTACCTTAAACCTGCATTGTGACCTAGGCAGTCCCGGGCAACTTCCCGTGCCTCAGTTAGCAGACCTGTGAAATGAAAGTAATACTGCTCTGGCTTCTTTTCGGGGACTGATGGGTAGATTTTCCAGGGCCAGCTCTACCATGTGGCCCAGATTTCCAGGAACAGTGTGTGATGAGCCCGAATGGAATGAACTCTGCAGCGCCCGGTGAAATGCTGCTCACATCCCGTCCACCACAGGAATGCATCAGAGCTTTGCAGGAACTGCACACCCAAGCTTGAAAATGATGCTGGTGGCCAACGGGCAAGTGAAGGACGGTCACAAAGCTGGCAGGTGGCCTGGACGCTACGAGCATCTGTGAATAGCTCAACATCCCAGGGACTGAGGAACCCGGAGAAGCGGCAGAGAGGGAAGGAGGGGCACATACTTGTCCGTCTGGGGCCTTAATTCCCTGAAGTTATAAAAGAGGAGTGGAGTGTGTCGTTAAAGGGAATGAAAACTCAACAGCTATGCAATTCTAGAAGAATGTATAGTTTTGAAATGTCTAGGAGAATATTGTATTTCTCCTTTTCTGTATTACTAGAGCACATATACTCATTGTCAAAATAATCAAAAGAGAAGTGTAGAATTAGGAAGTGAGCTGACGTTTCCGGTCCTGCCCGATGTGGCTCAGTGGCTGGAGTGTCAGCCTGCATGCCCAAGGGTCTCAGGTCTGATTCGGGTCAAAGGCATGTACCTGGGTTGCAGGTTCCATCCCCAGCCCAGGTCAGGGCGACTGTGGGAGGCAACCAATCCATGTATCTCTCTCACATTGAAGTTTCTCTCTCTTTCTTTATCTCCCTCCACTCTATCTAAAATCAATAGGGAAAATCCTTGGGTAAAAATTAATTTTAAAAATTAATAAAAAATTAATAAAAAAAGAAAAGAAAGATAAAGAGAGTGACATTTCTGCCATCATCTGCTCCTCTCCTAATTTGCTCCCTGGACTCCTCACTGTTAACACTCTGTGTTTCTTAAAACTCTTTCCTTTCAAATACAATATGTGCGTGTGTATTCATATACACATTATACATATGTAAAGTTCAAATATGTATTTTTAAATAGGGTCGCACAGCACATAGTACTGTATTGCCCATGTGTCACAGGCACCTCTCATTTTCTCCTCAGCTTTACTGAGGTATACTTGACAAATAAAAATTGTATATGTTTAAGGTGCTCAACGTGATGGTTTCCAATGCATGTTGTATACCTCATGAAATGATTGCCACAATCATCTGATTAGCATGTCCATGACCTTGCATAGTTACTATTTTTGTGTGTGTGTGTGAAGTAAAAATACTTATGATCTACCCTCTTAGCAAATTTCACAAGTATGATACACTATCCTATATAATAAAAGGCTAATATGCAAATCGAATGAACTGCAGAATGGCCAGTCACTGTGGTGTGCACTAACCATCAGGGAGGAGACACTCAATGCAGGAGCTGGCCCCTGGTGGTCAGTGCACACCCACAGGGGGAGCACCCCTCAGCCAGAAGCTGGACTCACGATTGACGAGGACAGTGGCGGTGGCAGGAGCTGCTCCACACATGGGGAGCGGGCCTAAGCCATCAGTCAGACATCCCCTGAGGGCTCCTGTTCTGCAAGAGGGCACGAATTTCATGCACCAGGTCTCTAGTTATTAATAATGATAATCATGATGTACATTAGTTTTCCAAAACTTATTTATTTGCATAACTAAAGCTTTGTTCCCTTTGACTAACATCTTCCAATTTCCTCCAACCCCCCAGCCTCACCATTCTAGTCTCTGCTATTTTGAGTTCAACTTTTTTTAGAGACCTCTCATTCTTTT
Source organism: Vespertilio murinus (assembly GCA_963924515.1). NCBI lineage: Eukaryota > Metazoa > Chordata > Mammalia > Chiroptera > Vespertilionidae > Vespertilio > Vespertilio murinus. Next base: position 151,982,555 of record OZ004709.1, on the reverse strand, counting down.
TAAATTTTGGAGAGGGACTGGCTGGTGTTGCTCAGTAGTTGAGCATCGACCTATGAACCAGGAGGTTGCAGTTCGATTCCTGGTCAGGACACATGCCTGGGTTACAAGCTTGATCCCCAGTAGGGGGCATGCAGGAGGATGCCCATTAATGATTCTTTCTCATCATTGATCTCTCTCTCTCTCTCTCTCTCTCTCTCTCTCTCTCTCTCTCCCCTTTCCTCTCTGAAATCAATAAAAATATATTAAAAATGAATCATGGAAAGGGGTTCCACTATATGGACATACCATAGTTTCTTTAACCAACTACCTACGGATATAGAGAAGTTATTTCCGGTGGTTTTTCCCCCCTTAACTATTATAAATAATGTTTCAGTGGATAATAATGATGGTTTATTAATATGCAATAAAACTGTCTAGAGATAAATGGGCTGGAAAAACTTTGGGAAAGATGGTACATAACAAGACCCTTGCCAGTGAGCCCAGGGTGAGGAGCTACAGATGAGCAGGAATAGCTCCCCATTATGTCAGACCCACAGCTAGCACCAAGAATGAAACCAGGGGGGAAAGAGTTAAAAAAAAAAACCAACAAGCACAGCAGGATTTTTTGAGAGATCAGACAAATTGAAGGATCATCAGTAGTGTATAGAAACCCTATAGAGAAACCATTTGAAATGCAAACGAGTATCTACAAAGCTCAGATTGGTGGCACTGTAAGAAGGAGAATGATGGCAAGGGTGACAAAATGCTGAGCATTTAGTCCCCGTGTCAGTCCCCATAGGACAGGGGGAGTGTCTTATTCCTTTGTAGACCTGACACCTCACATGATTTCTGACAAGTTAAAGGTGTGAACAAGCACTTGAGAAAGAGCAAAAGACTCTTCTCAAGAGGATGCAGCCTTTTAGACATCAGTCAGCAGAACTGACCTGAATGTAGGTGAATCTTGATTTGTGGACTTAAAGATGGCTTAAAGTTTTAAAATATTTAGCTTGGCGGAGGACTGAGAAGGTGGGGCAGTTCTGTACCGTGCTGCCTTCCACTGGTTAAGACCTCCAAGAGAAAAGGCCTACCAAGGTGAGGATGCCCCTACTGTCACCTGTAGAGGGGCAGCACTGAGCTGGCCAATATTTGTGGTGCTGCTGCTTGTCCTGGCTCAGGGGAAGCGTTCCACTAAGTCTGAAAGACTAAGACATCGCGGGGACTCTCCGTCACCGCCCGCGGCCTGCTCTGCCAGGCCTTCGCGCACGCTGTGCTGGCGCTGCACCTTCCATCGGCAGACCCGGAGAATCCTCTCTCCGTTGCCACATGGCCAGGCCAAAGCATCAGACACTACCACCATGCGGATTTTAAAACTACAGGGGAAATTGAGCCACAGGAGCTACCATCGCTGCCGCACCCACCGCCGCCCCCAAGAATGGGAATCCACCGAAATCAGAGCTCACTACGCACCGTGCTCATAGAGAGTGTGGCTTCAGAAATTAGCCTCTGCATCCACAGCAGCTCCACATCCGCAACAAAGAGGACACCATTGAGGGCGGACTCTCCCCATGCAGCCATCACAGCCCGCCCACAATCTTCCCAGCACACCCACCATGCTGGGAGGGAGATGGAGCGCGCTGGTGAGGAAATGGCACGGTGCCTTCCATTACCCACCCAGGCGAGCCCATCCTCCGATGCCACGTGGCCAAGCCGAAGCTCTCACCATCACCGCCATGTGAACTTTAAAACTACAGTGGTAATTGAACCACAGGAGCGACCGTCAATATTGCACCTGGCACCGCCACCCACCACTGCCGCTGAGAATAAAGGAAATCCACTAAGAACAGAGCTCACCACGCCTTGGGCTCAGGGAGTGGGCGACCTCAGAACTTAGCCTCCATGTCTGCAGCTGCTCCGCTCCCACACCGAACGAGACACCTTTGAAGGTGGTCCCCCCGCCTGCAACCATCTCAGCCCAACTGCAGCTGTCCCAGCCTTCCCGCCATGCTAGCAAGGAGCTAGTGCGGCGCCTCCGATATGTGACCCCAACACCCTAGAGGGGCCGTGTGCCCCGGGTGAGCCGAGTGTCCCAGGGGTCCGGTGCCCCGGGTGAGCCGAGTGTCCCATGGGGCCGAGTGCCCCGGGTGAGCCGAGTGTCCCAGGGGGCCGAGTGCCCCGGGTGAGCCGAGTGTCCCAGGGGGCCATGTGCCCCGGGTGAACCATACCCCCCAAAGGGGAAGGGGATCCCGGGTGAGCCGAGTGTCCCAGGGGGCCGGTGCCCCGGGTGAGCCGAGTGTCCCATGGGGCCGAGTGCCCCGGGTGAGCCGAGTGTCCCAGGGGTCCGGTGCCCCGGGTGAGCCGAGTGTCCCATGGGGCCGAGTGCCCCGGGTGAGCCGAGTGTCCCAGGGGGCCGAGTGCCCCGGGTGAGCCGAGTGTCCCAGGGGGCCTAGTGCCCCGGGTGAGCCGAGAGTCCCAGGGGGCCGAGTGCCCCGGGTGAGCCAAATGTCCCCGGGGGGCCATGTGCCCCGGGTAAGCCGTACCCCCCAAAGGGGAAGGGTGTCCCGGGTAAGCCGTGTGTCCCAGGGGGCCAAGTGCCCCGGGTGAGCCGAGTGTCCCACGGGTCCGAGTGCCCCGGGTGAGCCGAGTGTCCCACGGGTCCGAGTGCCCCGGGTGAGCCTAGTGTCCCAGGGGGGCGAGTGCCCCGGGTGAGCCCAGAGTCCCAGGGGGCCGAGTGCCCCGGGTGAGCCGAGTGTCCCAGGGGGCCGAGTGCCCCGGGTGAGCCGAGAGTCCCAGGGGCCGAGTGCCCCGGGTGAGCCAAGTGTCCCCGGGGGGCCATGTGCCCCGGGTAAGCCGTACCCTCCAAAGGGGAAGGGTGTCCCGGGTAAGCCGTGTGTCCCAGGGGGCCAAGTGCCCCGGGTGAGCCGAGTGTCCCACGGGTCCGAGTGCCCCGGGTGAGCCGAGTGTCCCACGGGTCCGAGTGCCCCGGGTGAGCCGAGTGTCCCACGGGTCCGAGTGCCCCGGGTGAGCCGAGTGTCCCACGGGTCCGAGTGCCCCGGGTGAGCCGAGTGTCCCAGGGGGCCGAGTGCCCCGGGTGAGCCGAGTGTCCCAGGGGGCCGAGTGCCCCGGGTGAGCCGAGTGTCCCAGGGGGCCATGTGCCCCGGGTGAGCCGAGTGTCCCAGGGGGCCGAGTGCCCCGGGTGAGCCGAGTGTCCCACGGGTCCGAGTGCCCCGGGTGAGCCGAGTGTCCCACGGGTCCGAGTGCCCCGGGTGAGCCAAGTGTCCCAGGGGGCCGAGTGCCCCGGGTGAGCCGAGAGTCCCAGGGGGCCGAGTGCCCCGGGTGAGCCAAGTGTCCCCGGGGGGCCATGTGCCCCGGGTAAGCCGTACCCCCCAAAGGGGAAGGGTGTTCCGGGTAAGCCGTGTGTCCCAGGGGGCCAAGTGCCCCGGGTGAGCCGAGTGTCCCACGGGTCCGAGTGCCCCGGGTGAGCCGAGTGTCCCAGGGGGCCGAGTGCCCCGGGTGAGCCGAGTGTCCCAGGGGGCCGAGTGCCCCGGGTGAGCCGAGTGTCCCAGGGGGCCGAGTGCCCCGGGTGAGCCGAGTGTCCCAGGGGGCCGAGTGCCCCGGGTGAGCCGAGTGTCCCAGGGGGCCGAGTGCCCCGGGTGAGCCGAGTGTCCCAGGGGGCCGAGTGCCCCGGGTGAGCCCAGAGTCCCAGGGGGCCGAGTGCCCCGGGTGAGCCGAGTGTCCCAGGGTGCAGTGTGCCCCGGGCAAGCCGTGTGTACCAGGGGAAGCAGTGGGACCCAGGGGAAGGGGCGGTGAAAACCAGAGGAGGAGCGGACTCTATTCATATGGTCCTGAGATAGTCACCATAAAACAAGCAGACTGCCAAATGACAGCGGGGAGGGGAAGGAGACCTGGGGGGAGATAGGAGAACAACCGAGGGACTGATATGCATGAACATAAGTACAACCAATGAACACAGAACTCTGGGGAGGGAGGGGAGGGCATAAATGGGAGGTGGGGGGGGGGGCAATGGTAAACTATGTACACAGAAAATACCTTAATAAAGTAAAATTTAAAAAAAATAAAAATAAATAAAAAATAAAGAATAAAAAATAATAATAATAAAAAAATAAATAAAATAAAAGATAATAGCATACCCAAAGTATAACTGCCCAAAATGTATGTAGATTAAATGAAATTGAGTATTTTTTAATATAAAAGTATTTTGTTACTTTAGTTTTGTTTTTGCATTATCTAATTATCTGAAAGAAGAATGAAATCATATAAAAGCCCACATAATTTTTATTAAGGTGTTATTTTCTTGTTCTAGAAAAAAAAAATAATAATAAAATATTTAGCTTGTGTTGAAAACCAGTAAGTTAAAAAAAATGGTGTTACTAAGAACTCTCTGTTACTTAATTTCTAAACATGATTGTGTTTTAATTTCTTATCTGCTCAAAAATATATAATGGTTTAAACTGTAACTGGTCATTAAATTTAAAAAAATAATTTGAAACTTGACTTCATTTTTCTTGAACCCACCACTAAGCTGTTCCATCTATTTGCCAGTTGTGTCCATGGGCTGTTTCCTACCTCTTGGCCTCAGCATTCATGCTCCAAAGTGAACTAAAAAGGACCAAGTGGCCCATGGCAGTCTTTGGTCTTACTAATAAAGGATGCAGGGGAAAAGTTTAAGACATAATCCTCTGTGATGTCCTATTGACTGGGTAACTACATTCCAGTCAACCAGAGACTCAGATAACTAGACTTATGTGTGTATACTCCTCAAGATGTTTTTACGAGAAAGGGATAAGTGAAATATAAGCAAAATGATATGAAGGATTTACTTTAAGAAAGAGAGAGAAGAGCCAGCTTGGTCACCCTTACCTTCTACATTAGAGTCAGCAAATTTCCAAAAATCTGTCAAAGGCAAGATTGCCAATCCCATCAGTTGAATTCTACAGAGTGGTAATCCTTACTCATTATGATGGCACTGATCCAGGGGAAGAAAGATTGAACTAAATTCGGTAGAATTGCTGGTATTGTATTTCAATGCTCCGTGCACTCATTCATTCAACCAACATGAGAAGAAACCCTAGATAATTAGAAAGACCATTCTCTAGTAATTCTGAATCAGTGGGATTGACCTGTTGATCCTTTTAATAAGTTCCGTACTAGAACCAACGCCGAATTGTCTCTCCCCATACCAGCAGAACCTCCAGTTCATACTGGGACATACTTCAGAATGCTATGAATTTGTTTGTGGATAAGAGTTATCTGCAGGGAGTTGACCTGGTGGCCTGGTGAAAGAGAGGAGGAGTGATCTGCATAGAAAGACATTTTTTTAAAAATTACATTTGTATTTATTTCAGAGAGGAAGGGAGAAGGAGAGATAGAAACATCAATGATGAGACTCGCTGATTAGCTGCCTCCTGCAAAACCCCTACTGGGGGTCTAGCCCACACCACAGGCATGGGCCCTTGACCGGAACCAAACCCATGACATGCCTATTTTAGACCATTTGCTACATAAAGAAAAATTCAATGGGGAACGTTAAAACCAGCATCCCAAAATATGTTTGGCATTAGATACCAGGACATACAACTTTAATGAAAATGTCACCTCTTTTATCATGGGAAAGCAGAGCCCTCCACAGCACACTGCACTACTGAGTGCGGGCGGGGGAGCTGAAGGAAAGGTGGCTCTCTCCATGCCAAGATCAGCCGGGGGAGCTGCCATGCAGAAAAGACGAAGAGCTACTGACCCAAACAGTGAAACTCATATGTTTGTGAACCACAGCTGTTCGACCCAGACTGTAATTGCCCCATCAGATAAAGAACCTATTTAAGGGAGCATGTTGCTATAGCTGAAAACACACACACACACATACACACACACACACACACACACACACACACACACACACACACACACAACCTTTTTGGAAAGCACAGGGTTGTAACTAAGGGGAATGTCAGGTTTGAGGGTGGTTTGGGTCTTGGTGCATCTGCTGGCTTGGAGACAGACAGGCTGATCTGGCATGGAGAAGCTCCAGCTCTGGCTCCTGTTCTGTTGTGTTGGAAGATAACGGGCTGGGTCCCCCCCCCCTTTTTTTTTTAAAAATATATATTTTATTGACTTTTTACAGAGAGGAAGAGAGAGAGTTAGAGAGCTAGAAATATCGATGAGAGAGAAACATCGACCAGCTGCCTCTTGCACACCCCCTACCGGGGATGTGCCCGCAACCAATGTACATGCCCTTGACCGGAATCGAACCTGGGACCCTTCAGTCGGCAGGCTGACTCTCTATCCACTGAGCCAAACTGGTTTTGGCTCTTCTTCTTTTTTTTTAAGCCCTGGTATGTGGGGGCTTCTGACAAAAGGAATCCTTCCAGCATACCCATTTCTGACTCCTGGGCACCTGGAACTCTGCCTCTTGTTCCACACCCCTCACCTGCTTATATGGTTGGTTACAGCTGAGGTCAGAGAGTGGCCTCCGGCTGTACTCACCTCTTCCTCTGCCTGCATCCCCACCAGCTGCCTGCCAGCCAACTCCACGCAGCAGATGTGAACTCATCTTAAAACATTAGCTATTTCAGAGGAATCCCTCCCTGTTCCTTCCCACCAAACTTCTAAGAAGCTGATTCTTTTTGAAGGCGCATTTTTGAGTGAAAGAGGGAACCTCGCTATTTAAAGTTTTTAGTGAAATCAAGAAACCATGATGAATTTAATTTGACCAGTCTAAATGTTCATACGTTTAGCTTGCACCCAGTGGAACATTGCTTGAAGCACTGGATTATATTGCAAAGAAAATCTTATTTAAAAAAAAAAAAAAAAAAAAGTTCACCAGGTAGGATCACTGTTGTTTGCTGAATATTGAGGAATCAAGTAAAACCCCTGGATAGGAACATAAAATTTATATTGAAAAATGTTTTAATCTTGTGAAAATTACAATCTAAATGTTCATCAAAAGAGAATTGATTTACTTAGATCACGATACATCCAGACATGAGCTCAATATTTATTGTTGTTTTGTATTGAGTTAAAAAAGTTGGTTATAAATTAACAAGTAGAATTTTGTTCTATTTTCAAAAAGGTACTGGGAAAGGAATTTACTAAGAGATTATCAGTAGTAATGACAAATTACTACTAAATTTATGAAAAATTTTATTTTCCCCCCCTGACTTTTCCAAATCTAATTGCAATGAGCTTGCATTGCATTAATAATTAGAAAAGAGAGAGAGAGAGAGAGAGAGAGAGAGAGAGAGAGAGAGAGAGAGAGAAATGAAGTCCCAGCAATGGTCATAGGATGGCACGTGAAACAGAATTGCATATGAAGTTTACAATTTAATTTACTAGTTTCATAATATGGTATAAATACCTTATAGTTAAAAAGGGACAGGAAATATAAGGTGAAAAGTATGAATCCTCTCCCTTGTGAATTCCCAGAAGTATCTACTGTCAACAAAAACATGTATTTAAAGCAGAATTGAATAGTGACAGCAGGTCTGCAATACAGAAGCCAGTGCGAAGAGGCACGAGACAGCCTTGAAGAGAGAAGTGGGTGAAATCTACCAGTCTACTGCTGGCCACTCCCATCCACTCATGACCATCAACTCATGACCACATTGCCCTTCGAAGAAGAGAAATCGTCCTCTTTATACTCTGAGAACGTGGGTTCCGATAGACATTGGGATCCAGCCAAGCATGCAAATTAACATCTACAGCGCAAATGAATGGAGTCGAGTTAGAATTTCCTAGCACCTTTGGGCAGTGAGTCTCAGGACCAGCAGACGCTGCTCCTGCGTGTGTGGGAGGCTCTCCCCTCGTTCCCATTACCACAGCTGCCTCCATTTGCTTACTTAATAGTGTGATAGCTGCCCCCTTCTCATCCTCTGTGCTTTAGCTTAAATGTCACTCTTCCTTAGAGGAGAGAGAAATTGGCTTGGCAAAATTGGGATAGCCCCCTCCTTTATTCCCCATCAGCACCTCTGATCACATCATTGGAAGCACTTATTAGCATTTAATTTTTTATTTTATGTTTTCAGGCCTGACCCCTGCCTTTCCCCTCTCCCTGCAGATTTTAAACTTCACAAGGGCAGGGAGTGTGTGTGTGTGTGTGTGTGTGTGTGTGTGTGTGTGTTTATATCCAGTTTTTAGCCCATAATAGGCATTTAATTTAATAAATACAGTCTTAATAAAATGGAAATTTTTACAAGTCTATTTTTTTTAGGTAAACCTCTAATTTTATTAATATTTTAGGCAGCCGACACCGGTTTGGCTCAGTGGATAGAGCGTTGGCCTGCGGACTGGAAGGCCCCAGGTTCAATTCCGGTCAAGGGCATGTACCTTGGTTGCGGGCACATCCCCAGTGGGAGATGTGCAAGAGGTAGCTAATCAATGATTCTCTCTCATCGATGTTTCTAACTCTCTATCCCTCTTCCTCTCGCTTCCTCTCTGTGAAAAATCAATAAAATATATATATTAAAAAAATATTTTAGGCAGTGATTGACCCTTAAATGGTAGGTTGGTTCATTTCTTCATTCATTCGTTCTGTCAGCCAATAAACTATTGTTAAAAATTTACCATTTGGTGCTGGGGATGGAGGCAATTATATCTAGGGAGATACGAGCTACAATATAGGTAATACAGGGCTTTAGGGGAGATTCAAAATAGCTATTTCCTGAACTTTTGGGGAACTGAAGCTAATTGTTTTTCTCTACCCTAGTCACCCTGTGACATCCATTCAAGCCCAACATTTTCATACCCAAAACGTTAGAGTAATCTATGTATCTGTAATTTTGTGCATAATAGATTACAATCAGCGTTTTCTCTCTCTCTGTGTCTCACTCCCTCTCTCCCTCCCTCCCCCCTCCATTCCCTCTGACCTTCCTTTCCCTCCCTCCTTCCTACTTTCTGTCTCTCTCACACACAACTCAGACACAAGACATGGCGAAGCAAATGTTTTCTGACTCGATGACTTCAGCGGATTAGTGCTCCTTTGAAAGCGATATTGTTACAGCCATAACGTGTTTATGTGTAACATAGACATCTTTATGTATAATGCAGACGTGTCTGTGTGGGGAACATTAACATCCTGGCCTTGTCATTTAGTGAGGTAGGAAGTTCAGCCTAGAACTATAGATCCCCAAAGCTTTGGGGAATCTTGATAAGGAAGAAGGAGGGAACTGGAGAGAGGAGGGGAGATTTCTTTAAGGGTTAGTTTTCTCTCTTTTTTTTCTGACTCTCCTGGGCTTAACTCCTCTCTGAGAAACGATCCTTTTCCAACACAGCTGGGATGGTTGTCAGGCAGAGGTATCCCTGCTGAGGAGAACAGCAATCCAGCAAAGGGTCAGGCAATGAGAAGATACTGGTAAACCACAGAGACACGATGGGGAGAGTTCCATTGTATAATAACCTGACGGCAGGGCATTTATTTCAGACCTTGACACACCATCCCCAAAGAGCCAAATCGGAGGGAGTGTTTTCTCAACAATTTTCTTTGTGTTATCAAAATATAGCCTAGAAATTTCTTTTTTAGTTTAACATTTACAACTATTCTTTGTAAAGCATCAAGGTAACTCAAGTTTATTGCAATAAAATCAATACAATACAAACATGTACAAAATAAAAAGTTAAAGTCTAACCCTCTCCTCTAATCCCAGATACAGTGTTAGCCACCTAGGTAATTAAACATTACTAGATAGCCACATTTTTTGAAAAAGGAGAAAGGAATAGGTGATATCAATTTTAGTTACATATTTTATTTAACATAACATACCCAAAATAGTACTACTTTCACATGTAAGCAATATTATCAAGTTGTTCATATATATATATATATATATATATATATATATATATGTCCCTCATATAACCCTAATATGCAAGTAGACCAAATGGCAGAACAACTGAACAAATGAACAACCAGTTGCTATGACATGCACTGACCATCACGGGGTGCGCACAGAATATGGCGGGCATCGGCTGCAGCTGGATGGTGGGCGTGAGCTCCAGACCAAGGCAGGGCGCCAGTCACTGTCATCAGGGTGAGCCTCTGGTGGTTACTAAAAATTCTTTGCTCCCATGCACTGCGATCCTGCTGGGTGCTCGCACCCGCTGACAGTGTGGAGTGATTGAGGTCAGCACCGTCAGCAGGTGTGAGTGGCGGCTGCCAGCCCCGATTGTCCCTGAGGGCTTCTCCACCACCCCCTGCTCCTGAGGGGTGATCGGAGCAGTAGCTGCCACTCGGCACCCACTGCTGACGCAGACCCCAGTTGCTCCACGCTGTCAGTGGGTGTGAGTGGGGCCAGTGCCGTCAGTGAGTGGGAGTGACGGTGGTAGGAGAGGGGCTGCCAGTAGAGCCATGGAAGGAGCCAGGTGGGGGTATGGAGGATGGGCAGAAACCTGTCCCTGTGCCCACCACAGCCTCATGGCCCACAGTTCCTCTTAAGGTGCACGAATTCATGCACTGGGCCCCTAGTGCGATATAAAGTTATTCAGAGTTTTAAAATTATTTTTATACGAAATCTTTTAAATCTGGTGTGTATTTTACCTTTACAACACATCTCAATTTGGTTGCTAAATTTTCAATGAAAATACTTATAGTTATGTTTCATAAACCATACAGTTGAAAGGGTAAGCTCGCCCATCCAAGTTGTTGAAAACATACTTAAAAGTTTCTCAATAATTTAATGAAGTACCAGTTTCTAAATTAAATATGAAGCAGTTAAAATTAAGTAAATTTAAAAAATCTAATTCTGAAGTGGCACCAGCCTCGTTTTAAGTACTCAGTCACCACATGTGGCTAGTGTTTGCCATACTGGATTGGGCAGCTGTGGAGGGAACCATTAGTGTAAGTTTTGTGTGGAACCTTCTTGACTTTTTCTCTATGCATATACTTATAAATACACTAATGGCCTGGTGCACAAAATTTGTGCACAGGGTGCTGGCTGTCCCTCAGCCCAGCCCGCACCCTCTGTAATCTGGGACTCTAGAGATCGGGCCTAAACTGGCAGTCGGACATCCCTCTTGCAATCTGAGACTGCTGGCACCTAACTGCTCACCTGCCTGCCTGCCTGATCGTCCCTAATCACTTTGCCTGCCAACCTTCTTGTCCCCAACTGCCTCCCCTTGACAGCCTAATCGCCCCCAACTGCCCCCCCTTGCCAGCCTGCTTGCCCCAACTGCCCTTCCTTCCTGGCCTGATCCCCCCTAACCACTTCTGCCTCGGCCCACCACCAGAGCTTTGTCGGGAAGGACATCTGGAAGTCTCCTGGTCTAATTAGCATATTACCCTTTTATTAGTATAGATAGAAGATAATTGAACAACTATATATTTTACATGTCTGGATTTCATTTCTGGAAAAATGTAATCATGCTATGTATTTTACTCAACAAAATCTTTTTTTTCACTTATATTTTGGTTTCAAATTATATTTTGATTATTCTTCCTTTTCAGTACATATGGATCTGCATTCTTTATCATGGTTATGCCGTCAACTTATTTAACTACTACTTTACTAATGAACACACACATGGTTGTTGATGTTTTTGCAACTGTAAAAACCCATGTTTGCACACTTCTGCTGGTATTTCCATAGGATACATCCAAGAATTGACACCTCCGGGCCGAAGGGGGTGCCACTTGAACAGTTTGAAAGCTCGCGTCCAATAACTCTCCGAAATGGTGGTGCTCAATTTCATCATGCACTCTTGGCTGGCATTCATCCCCAGCATCCACGGATGCTCCAAATGCCAGAGTCATAAACATCGGAAAGAAAAGATTAAAGACCAATCACTCCAGTCTATTTCATGAACCAGGAAGATCAGGGCCAAGCTGTGGAAAGGGGCCACACGGCCTCTCTGTGGCCAAGCTGGGGACTTGGGCAGCTCTTCGCTTCTTGCCCTGGTCGCAGTGTGCACAGGGGAGCTTGGCAGTGGCTTTCCCGGCAGTCTTCCCAGCGGTCCTCCGGAAAGTCATCCTTCCTCCCGCTCAGTCTGCTGCCTCTGGCTCAGTCTGCTGCCTCTGGCTCGCTGGCTCCCGGCTCCCTGCTCCCTTCCTAGTATCATTATCAGCGCGCCTTTCAATGAAGCATCACATCGCGCCTCAGTAAACAAGGAGAAGCCAAGGGAGCCGGTCCTTGACATTTGTATCCAAAATTGAATTCAAGCTGCTCACATGCTCGCTACAGTTTCAAAGGGTGCCTGCCTTTCCTCCCTCCCTTCTGCTGAGCACAGACAAGCCACAGACCCTGGCAAAGCGGGGGCGGGGAGATACGTGTTTTCTTTCATGCAGAAACAAACTCCATTGTTCAACAGCTCCTGGCGAGCCAGTTCAGAAACATCCCACCTTTGGTGAGAGTCACTTTGGGAGGACGGGAGCAGAGGGGCGTGAAGGTGCTCTTGGGAGGAGTTGGCTCCCTTCAGCCACCCTGGAGCTGGTGGGGCTGTTGAAAACTAGAGGCATCTTACATGCCAGCAAGATGGGCTTCCCTGAAGGACTCTACCCCTTCCTCTCTTGTTGTTAGTCCCCTGCTTTACAGAGCCCACGAACATGGTTTCATGAGTCCGCTCCGTGCTCAAGAGGCTCACTGGGGGCAAAGCCAGGGCTAGAAATCGTCTCTGCAGACTCCATCTCCAGAAGGCCTCCTTCTTCCCCATCACTCAGTCCCGGGTCCCATTTCATACCCTGCACAGCCCCAATGGGTTCCTCTGTTCTCTGCCTCCTGCCTACACTCCCAGCCCAAATTCATTACAGGCATTCAAAATACAAACCTATGCCCTGACCGGTTGCTAAATGATTAGAGCATGGACACTGGACACCAAAGGGTCTCATGGGTTTGATTTCCAGGAAAGAGCAGGTACCTTGGTTGAAGGGTGCCCGCTAGCCCTGGTTGGGGTCCATGCAGGAGGCAACTAATTGTTGTGTCTCCCTCACATCCCTGTTTCTCTTCTTTCTCTCCCTTCCACTCTCTCTAAAAATCAATGGAAAAAATATCCTTGTTGAGGATTAAAAAAGAAACACACACACACACACACACACACACACACACCCCATTTGCTTAAGTTTCACTTTTACTTGTTTTTTTTTTTTAAAATCCATTGAGACATTCATTTTTTCTTTGTCGTTTATCTTAATACCACCACTTTCTACCCAAGTATGATGCTTTCTTCACATACTGGCAGAGCCAACATTCAGGTAGAAGTCGTCTTCTTTTGTTTGTTTTGTTACACATTGTCATATGGTTCAGACTCCGATATCCGGTGTCTCCTTTTGCTCCTGGCTATTTTTCTGATGTTTCTTTAACATGGGAAGGAAGGCAAGAGGTACCATAGGAGAAACAGAGGGGCAGGGAGAGCAGAAAAGCAAAATAAAGATGGATACCACGCTGTATTAGCATGTCATTATAAGGCTTCTGACTTTGTCATTCTTGGCACTTCCTCACCCCCCATATGCAACTCATCAACAGGCCTTGTTGACTTAACCTTAATATCTCTCGAGTCTACCCACTTCTTTCCATTTCCACCATCTTTGCCCTCATTCAATCTCCCCAAATAGCTCGTCAACTTGCACCCCCTCCTGCCTGCCCACCCTATACGCGAAATGACCACAGAGAGCTTTTAAGCCCCATGCTAACCCCTGTAGGGGATAATAATAATAACAATCATCATCACCATTGACTAAATTTGTCCAGCACCACCTACATGCCAGCATTATTTTATTTTTTTATATTTTAAAAAATATTTTTTATTGACATTTTACAGAGAGGAAGGGAGAGAGATAGAGAGCTAGAAACGTCGATGAGAAAGAGAAACATCGACCAGCCGCCTCCTGCACACCCCCCCACCGGGGATGTGCCCACAACCAGTGTACATGCCCTTGACTGGAATCGAACCCGGGACCCTGCAGTCCGCAGACCGATGCTCTACCACTGAGCCAAACGGGTTTCGGCAGCCAGCACTATTTTAAATGCTTTAATGTCTAAGTCACTTACTCTCTTCACAACTCTAGAGGGCAGGTATTATGATTATTACTCGTTTTAGAGGTGAAGAAGTTGAAGCGCAGAGATAGATGTACTCTATCAAGGATGCACAGCTATTGCGTAGTGGAACCGGTTTAGGAACATAGGCTAAGGGAATTGTCAAGTAATGCCTCAGTAACTGATACTTATAGATGGCAGTGCCAGAGGGCTCCCAAAGCCAGTGGAGGAAATGGATGCACAGACTCCAAAGGAGGTCAAGTGAATTGCATCTCGCTGATTGGCTGAGTAGCTGCTTGGGCTGCTGGGCTGAGAAAGGCTGTGCGGCTGCATCTGGGCCCTCTGGGAAGCGGGGGGGATTAAAGATGTCCATCCTGGCTGGAGAGGGAAGAGTATTTGTTTCCTGTTGCCGGTGTAACAAATTAGCACAAATTTAGTGGCTTAAAATAACACCGGTGGGTCTCCTCGGGCTAACATCAAGGTGCTGGCAGGGCTGCCTTCCTTTCTGGAGGCTTCAGTGGAGGCTCCCATTTCATTGGCTGGCGGCCCCAACCCAGGAATCGCCTCCCTCTCACTCTGCCTCAGTCCTTACTCCTCTTCCTCTGACTCTGGCCCTCCTGCCTCCCTCTTTCACTTCGTAAAGAACTGTCTCATTCCTGTGAGCCCACCCGGATAACCCACGATGGTCTCCAACACATCTCAAAATCCTTAATCACCCTTGCAAAGTCTCTCTTCCCACGGAAGGTAACACATTCCCAGGTTCCAGGGATTAGGAGGTGGGCTTCTTTGGGATGCCGTGGTTCTGCCTACCTCAGGGAATGATTGCACTGTATGCTCCCCTGGGACTTCAGTCTTACATGCTTTCGTATCCTTCATGTCTGACACACAAGAGGTGTGCAAATATGAAAGAACTAATTTTAAAAATGCATATGATAATGGGGCATCTGTTTTAGGAGTAAAGAAATGCTGTCATCATTTTTAACATGAAAATTGGCGGTGTCATATTTTAATCTTAATGGGGTCCCACAGTGTGGGCAATGCCAAAGCAAATGGTGGTACCTGAGGTTACCATGAAGCAGATCTCAGTGCTGTATGGATTTTTGGGTTTGTCAGGGTTTTCATCGCTTTGGGCTGCTATAGCAAATCACCACAGACGGGTGTCTTAAAAACAACAGAGCCTTATTTCCTACAGTTCTGGCAGCGGGAAGTCTTGATACCAGGAGGCCAGCACGGTCCGATTCTGGTGCAAGCCCTTGTGCAGGTTGCACACTGCCAGCTTCTCCTTCTATCCTCACATGCCAAAAACATGGACAGCGAGCTAAGCCTCTGGCCTCTTCTTCTAAGAGCACTAATCCCATCCACAAGAGCTCTGCCCTCCTGACCTAATTACACCCCAAAGGCCCACCTCCTAATGCCATCATATTGAGGATCGGGATTTCAGCATATGAATTTGGGGAGCACACAAACATGCATAGCACCAGTCTTTTCTCGGCATCACTGTCTTATAATCGCACCAGAGGACAGAGGTCTGATACGAACAGAAACATGTAGAATCCATTTAATCCGTCAGGAGATGGTGGGGAGGAGGGGCAACCTGTTAGCTCAGCAGCAACCTCAGTCTCCCACGAAGAGCATCTCAGTCTCCCACGGAGAGCACCTCTCTTCGCTCAGCTGTAGCAACCGTTCCTGGAGCAGCACCACTCTGAACCCCAGGTAAAGCCAGGTCTTCCGGGAGCTCCCACTCGGCTCGTGATTTAGCTCAAGGTTCTTACAAAGTCCCACCTGCTCCGGGCCCTTGTCTTCCTTTCCAGCCTAGCCTCTTCTCTCCCACCCCCCACTCCAGTCACACTGGTCACGGCAACTCCTTCCACCTCAGGGCCTTGTAATTTGCTATTTCCCTAATTATGGAATGCTCCTGTTACCTTCTATTGCCCAGTTTAATTCCTACCTATCCTTGGGCTCAGCTTAGAAGCATATCCCGAAAGACATTATTTTTAACTTGCAAATCTACAGCAGCGCTCCTTCTCCATAAATCGTGGCATAGTGCCAGGAACTTGGGGCCTGGACTCATACTGCTTAACACGGTAGTGTAAGTCCACCACATGTAGATCCTCATGCCTCTATTTCTCCATCTTTAAAATGGGGATAACAGTAGCATCTACTTCAGAGGACTTTTATGAGGATTAAATTATATCACTTATGTAGGAAGTTTGGAAGAACTATTAATGTAAGCCAGTGTTTCCCATACTTTTGACATATGTGTACCCCTTCTATAATTTTCGTAACGCTGAGTACCCCTCGCGTCAAAAAAAAAGGATGTATTTTAATAACAATCAAAATATATTTATTTTTATTTGGTACATACACAAAATAATAATAATCACAAAATAAAATTATTCATAATAAAATATAAATAAAGGTTATATTATAAATAATATTTATTTGCACACCGGACCATCTCATGCCTCACAAGACTGTCTTGACTTGACTCATGAGAACGTAGAATTAGGCGCAGCTAAGCACGGTGCAGTGCATATCCCCACCAAACTCTGGTGCAATGTGTACCCCCACCAAACTCTTCCCGTACCCCTGGGGGTACACGTACCACACTTTGGGAAACACTGAATTGTAAGGTATTATTTTCCTTTAGTGCATTTATCCAAATTGTGATTATAAAGCTATTTTTGTTATTATTTGTCGAATACTTGTTTTCCTACCTACAGTAGGTACTGTATTGGCAATGCAGGGTCCCCTCGTGCAGTGCCTGGCACATTGCCTGCCATGTGGTAGGCCTTCCATTGACATTTCTTGAATGGATGGACAGATGCACATATTAACTATGCCTGGACTGGAACCCATGAAAAAGTGTCATTTTGCCAGGAAATAACCAATATTATTAAAGAGCACTCTCTGGAAATTTTTGATTGTCCTATCTTGGGCTGACTCACAGCCTGAAGTTAGATGCAGCATTCACTGTCTCCCTCTTTCTGCGGCCTCTTCACACGCAGGGCCTTGTGCTGCTCATTGCCAGGCAGATTGATGAAACATCTCAACAGACGCTTACATTCCATACGTTACAATTTACACATTCCTGCAGGGGTCAAGGTAGGGAATGGCATGCGTGCTAATAGCTGCGTTTCTCACATGAACTTTCACATAAACCCTCTTCCCAGCTCGTTTTACTGATACATTATAATATGCTTTTATAAACAGTGTTTTCAAGGTCATAAATGAATGCTTCCTAATTTCCATTTTTTTAGAGGATTACAAGTCTGGAAAGGGCAGCTAGAGGTTTCTTTAGCCTAGCCACTTCCACAGGCCGGACTCTATCTGAACCGTGCTAGCCCATCCCCAAGGAAACAGGATATCAACATTTTTCACCGAGCCCCACAAGCTCTCTCTGGGTCTTTCCTCCTTAGGTCTCAAGGATACTATGGCTATTTGGGTTAATTGTGTACTTTTTTTTACACTCTAATTATATTTGAAGTCTCAGAAAAAGTGTCCTTTTGCCAGAAAATGTCCAACAAAAATTGCCAAACCCAAATGGCCACCGTTGAGCCAGTTCCCTGTGTCGGTGGAAACCTCCCACGGAGTGTTTGCTTCTTGGCAAGGCATCTGGCCCACATCGGTCTTCCTGTGCCTTCATTTTATTCTGCCCTGAATTGTCAGTCAGGTTCTATCTTTGCTCTATTTGTCAAAACACCATTGTTCTCTCTCCTCCCGTTGGCAGTTTCATTTCTATTGTTAAAAAATCATAAGTCAGAGCAGCCTCAGGTTGATGGAGGCCGATCTTATTGACTGTGCAGTCTCTTGGTGGCCAAAAGCCAGTCTCGTCTTTGGTGTTCAACAAACCGTGGAAATCATCTCATGCCAACCAACTCTGGCTCCATCAGGAGACAACAACCCACAACTGTCACCAACTGTATTGACTTGGTGGTTTCTACAGCAGGACAATCTCTTTTCCATCTACACCAGCTTCATGTAAAATGATAAGCTCATTAAGGATAAAATAATATCACTTTTCTCAGAGAGGTGTCAGGGAAATGTGTTCTGAATAGTCTGTGGCTGCAAGCTCTTACTGAAAAGACACACAGTGTTTATTGCTAATCTAGGACTATCATAGGCAACACCAATTTTATGTGAGCGTGGTATAACAGATGTTTTTATACATAGCATATAACATAGCATAGAAATACTATAATTTAGGATGTTCCCACTGTCACGATTTTTTTCTCCCATCTCTAATGTGATTTTCCCAGAGAATGTATTTTAAAACAATTTCAAATTTGATTTTATATTAGATTATGTTCTAAATGCCACTTAAGGGAAAAGTGATGTTTTCCAAAAGCGAATAAGCAGTTTATTTTTGTCTCTATAAATTTTCATTACAAAATAGTTGCTGGATATTAACCAATGTCACCCTAATACATTTAATTTAAAAATTATTGTTGGGACAATTTGTTAAATGGATTTATTAAAACACACACACACATACACACATACACACACACAGAGAAAACAAGGATTAGTGGGAATTGAATTGGACAGTTTAGGAGACTCCCAAAGAAAAGATCCAACTGATTTCCAGAAAGAAAAAGATAATTTCATTTATGGGCTCAAGAAACAGAATGGCTTTGTATTTCTCAAAAACAATGCTAGAAGCTAAAAGATAAAGAGTAATATCTTCGAAATTCCAAGGGAAAATAATTTCTAATTTCTAATGATACAGTCAGCCAAATATCACCCAAGATGAGAGAAAAGGTCATCTTTGGCATACAAATCCCCTCCGAGTCCATCTCTACCTTTCTTTACCGGGGTCTTTACCAGGTAAGTCTTTCTTTACCGAGTCCGAGAAGGCTGGCCCGTGTGGACTTCATCACTGGGATCCACTGCCTCCCACTTTCAGTAGGATCTGGCCAGTGGGAAATACTGGCAGAGTTTGTAGAGAGAGAGAATAACAAGGTCAGGCTATTTGTTCCCTGGCACCTTCCCTGCCAAGTCAGCTCAGGTGGACTTCCTTACAGGTCAGTATTCCTGTAAGGCGTCTGCAGCGACTTCAGTTCCTGTCTGGGTTCCAGGAGCTGCTCCTTCCCTTTGCCCTCTCTCTCAACCACATGGATGGTAACTGGCTCCCTGCAATGCCAACGATCAGGGGGCTTTACCACCCCTTGTAGGTTCCCCTCAACCCTGCCCACACCTTTTTAAATAGACACTTCATTCAAATTCTACAGTTGCCCTATCTGAGTATCTCATCGGTTTCCTGCAGGACCCTGACCAACACAGGTGCCTGGATAACCAACAGACAATGTTACTGTTCCTTGAAGGCAGTCTAGCTGAGGCAAAGGCTTTGGAATCACATCCACCCACCTACATATCATAGCTCTGTGACTTTCTGGCTGTGAAACTTTAGACAAATAACCAACTCTCTGTGTCTCCTACATAAAATGGGGATGTTTATATGACTTTTCCTCCCAGAGTTTCTGAGGATCAAATGAAATAAACCAAAAAAAAAAAATTTATTTCAGCGCCGGCCACTTAACAAGCACTCCGTAAAAGGTGGGTTATTGTTATTTATTATTATTATTATCCTTGTGTTATTGTTAGCCTGCCAAGAGCTCGCTCTTCAAAGGGACCCAATGACTCAGATGGCCGGGACGCCACCCCCATCGGCCTCCCAGCCTCACTTGTGAATCCTGGTGGGAGGCGAGAGAGAACTGAACCAAGTGGGGAAGCGTTGTGCGTGGACCCTGAGGCATGGCTTGGGTTGAGCGGGCTGATCCTCCTTCTTGGGTTGGGTCCCGCTGCGTAGGGTGGGGCATCCTCTGGCGGCTGGCTCCAAGTTCCACCCGCAACCCTCAGTTCCGGATCATGGCGCCCTGTGCCAGAGATAAAGGGGAAGCTGGAAGCAAGATGCATTTCTGAGAAAAGCCGTGATCCCAAATACCTGGCTGAGGCTCCGAGGCGGTCTTCCTAAGGCACTGGGTCTGGCAGAGCCGCCCCAGCCTCGGAGCCCATGACTGCCAGCCTGGGCCATTTAACCCCTCTCTCTCCACTACCCACGCGTGAGCAGCTCCTCGGAGTCTTCCTCGACGGAGTTCTCCTCTCAATATAACGGGAAGGTGCCAATTTGTCCCTGTGCAACCACATTCTCTTTTAAATTTGCAATATTGCTTTCGCGTAAGACTTTGGGATTGCTGTGGGGTTGGTGGTGGAGCGTGGTGGGTGGGAGAGGAGGTGTAAAAAACAAACAAACTGCTTTTGTGGGAAAAGGTAAAAGTGAGAAGGGCCAGCTCAGTAAAGTCAGACATGTGAGTGTGCAATGTCAGAAATGTGTAGGCGCATGGGCATGGAAACATCTCTACGTTCACACGAGGTTCTGGGTTTATAAAGGTGCATTTTCTTCTTCCTGTGACCATCAAAAAACAGCCTAGCTCGCCCCAACCGGTTTGGCTCAGTGGATACAGAGTGTCTGCGCTAGGACTGAAGTGTCCTGGGTTCCATTCTGATCAAGGGCATGTACCTTGGTTGTGAGCTCGATCCCCAGTAGGGGGCGTGCAGGAGGCAACTGATCGAAGTCTATCTCATGTTTGTTTCTCTCTATCCCTCTTTTCTTCTCTGTAAAGACAATAAAATATATATTTTTAAACACACACACACTAAAAAACAAAAACAAAAACCCACAAAAAACCAACAACAAAAACGAAACACACACATACACAAAACAAATGGCCTAGCTCTTTGATGTCTGGAGAGCTACTTTGTTTAAATGATAGCGTACCTTTCCATGGAGTTGCCTCCTGCTGTGTCTAGAAAACCTACTGGTTGTGCTTGAGCATTCTGCCTCTGCTCTCTCGTCAATTCTGGTGCAGGAAAATTCAAGTTTAGAGAGAAAAAGAAGATGAGTGAATCAGGAGGAAAGAACACCTT